>LUCH01001311.1:107220-117687 GCA_013368495.1 Paragonimus heterotremus
TGTTCGAGCAACCATGTGTTGTCGATCGTGAACCATCATAGCGAGAACACTTGGTTGATGGGGCCGATAGAGGTCGGACTGGAAGTGTGCGCACACCTCCACCCTAACCACAGCCAGCTAATCTGGCTGTGGTTTCAGCGGTTTGTTCTGCCTGTCCTCTCACTCGACTCGGTTGGGTGGTGTGCCCGTTGGTTAATCCCTTTGGTCAGGACTCCGATTTTGTCGCCTGGGCTGCAGTTCCGGGACATGGTGGATCACGGTCTTCCATGTGCTGATTCCCACTTGGATAGGTTTGTCGTTCATACCGCTCCTTATGTCCAGTCAACAAAACGACAGCACTGTTGGAAAGGGTTTAAAGTGTACTTTCGCCTACGCTAAAAGTTGTAGTGTTGTCGCTGACGATGCACAATTTTGCACGCCCAAGTAGGCGGACAGAACAACGAGGATGTACTCCATAGATATAGTTTCGTGTAATAGTACGTTACAAATAACAAAGATTAGTTAGTTTTGCGCGTCCCCACTATCGTCTTGGACGCCACCCAAATATGAAATTTCCAAGCTGCTAGTATGGCTTCCTTGCTCAGCTGGTCTAGCACTTGCCGTGTTTGTGCCTGCAGTTTCTGCCGTCGACCCTGACCTTTCACAGTTGGGTCTCATCTAAAACTGCCCAAATATTTTGAGCGAATAATAGTCTCGAGTAATCTGCCTGCAACAACAGAACTCGACAAGACAATACTGGTGACATAATTAGTACAGACCAGCTTACTACTCGACAGAGAATCCACTCCGAGATCCTCGTGACCAACGAGTAGTCCTTACGAAGTATCATCTATCAAGTTTCAGTGACTGTGATAAGAAGATGCGATTGATGTACCTGTAACAAGGTTGAATACTTACCTGCTATCCTCACACTTCGTTCTATCTGTGCTTCGGTAGCCATCGCACTACAGTACTTGTGAGCATGTTGGAAGCGACAGTGATAACAACGTTATCCTTCTGGCTGTCTGCTCTTTTGAAGGTGGGAATAACTGTTGATAAGCACCAAACACGGAACATCTTCACAATCTTCCATATTGAGCAAAGGTTTGCGCTCAGTGCAGACAACCATACTTCACCAACATCCGTGAAAAGGGCTGGAGAACGAAGGTCCGAACGTGTGAGTTATTACTTTCCAATTTCGCTTCACTCAGGCTTCCGACGGAGAGTCGTCGGGAGTGTCATAATGAAGCACACGCGTTCCTCCGTTTGTAGATGAATGGACTGTCTTACGGCAACTGAACTGTTCCTCATAATGCTCAGGTCACTGTTAATTCGCTGTGGCAGGCCGTGAATACACGAATTTTCCCCTTCGTGTACAATCTCATCTTTTCGACGGTCAATGCAGACAAAAATCACGAGAAAAGGTATTCGACTTTTCGTTCGCTCAAGGTTCGCGTAACCGTTGAGATTTCTGATCATTGCTCGTCTGTCTTACATAAGTGTCGTGAGCTGGGTAATTTGACTGGTGGTGTTGTTTGACAAGCGTCTGGTACACTTCAGTGTGTTGTATGACAGGCAGTCTTGTTTGTTAGTAGTATACGACTGAAGAATAATTGTCCGATCTGAGTGAAGGCTGTCACTTCAAAAAAAATGACGAACTTTAACAGAGTACCGTCACCAGAAGCTGAAGAGGATATGATCAACTTGAGTCCATTGTTGCTTTGCACGTGCGTTCTTCATGTAGTACATTGTTGTCTTTTGTGCTTAAGTGCGCAACCCAGTGTGTACGATATGTTCGATATGCATAATTTTAATAACCTATCGTTGTTGTTACTGATTCATACTCGAACACCGCTCCTCTTCACAAACAAAATGACTAAACTGTACTTCCTTATTACCGACAAACGCAATGAGGGAATCATAAATGCACGTTCTGAAGATACAACACATATCCACTTTTAGATTTGATAAAAAGCTCTCCAGAACGGTTTGCCGACCTAGTTTTGAAATGTCCAAACACATAAAGCACCAGTGTTTGTCAGTCGTATTCACTTAAGAGGAGTATAAAGTAACACTCAGTTGATTGATGTATCTGTATGACATGACTGTACCTGAAAGAAGCGAAGCCTCCGTCAACATGGTCCTCTGGTTTCACAGCAAGCCTGGTGATAATCCTAAAGATCAGGTATACTTTGTGTGGTTCTAGTCATTCGCAGTTTCTAGGACAACATCACATCTCACGATGTTAATACTGTGAGACAATTTGTTACAAGTAACTGTACACTATTCCGTGAGTAAAAGTCTGATTTTCAAACATCTTCTTTGCAACGGTGTTAAACATGTGTTCAGGCAATTGTTGTTCGTTCCACTGCGATAATCCCGTGAATGGTTGTTCAGCTCGGTGGGCTGAATCACGACCACAGACCAAAAGTATCCAATTTTGGGTCTCAGTATAAAACGCCAAGTTCAAGGGCTAGCAGACCCAATATTGGGTTAAATTAACGTTCCATAGCATTGATATATATAGTTGTTATAAAAATTTACACAACTAATAGGCGGTTTACAAACCCAGTTAAATGATGTTTATCTGGATGACGCTCTGAATTTGGTCTGTTCCAGATTTTAACCCAAAAGTTTAGAGACATCACCTTTACAAACAGCGCCAGAAACCTGGTACTTAACATCCGGGTTGCAAGTCTGCCAGTGTTTTCAACAGTTGCAGCAGCAATTACCACACTAATTAGTGTCGTCCTATAGTTCACGATTTGTATGCTAGTCAGTAGTATGATTAACTATTGTTTCATTGGTATTAATTTCATCTATTAACCATAGCTTAGTGTTTCCCCAAATGGGCGATGTGGTATTTGAAGGGGCCGCAGTGGGCAGCTGTGAGAAATGAGGGAACGTCATATTTCGGAAAATGAGTATTTGTGCTTTCTTTTGGACGAAATTCAATCTGATTTTGAAAACTTACTGTGGTTTCACAACCTTCAACTATCACATTGGTCTATGAAGATGTATGCATCCTTTTGCCGGATAATACTGAATAGTGTGTTTGGTCACAACCGTTCTGTTTTTGATGTTCACTCAATACATATAAAGTATTGGGTTGATGACAGTGGTTGAAAAGCTAGTGGGAAAAGATTCCATGCTTAGTAATTTAATGGGCCTTTGAATCTAAAGGTGATTACGGGCTTCCGTCTATTCATTGAGAAAAAGTTCGGCCGCTGTCATGGAACAGATTACTGGCCCATTGTCTAACGGATACAAACCTTAATACCTGATACGTCGTTTACAACCTCATGTGCTAGCGACACAACTTCTGGTTTATTAGTTAGGATAAGTGAAAACTGATTAGGAAACGAAGATTCATGTGCATACGCGGAGATTATGTGCTGGCGATTCCGTTTTATGGTAAATTCATGAAATTGTCATTTGTAAAAAATTACGCTAAAATGTGTTGCGATCATTCCGACCAATCGACTGGCAGTATTATCAGTGCTTTTCTTAGCTCGAACTCAAAACAACACTCCACTGTTGTTGGTCTCGTCTTCCACTGGACTCATCCGGTATAGAAAGAAACAAGTTCAATTCAGAAACTTCCAGAGCGTTTATTGACCAACGATACATATAAGAGGCTTTCGAACCGATACAAAATGTTGTCCTCTACTAGAACACAGTGCTCTTGTTACACACACAAACTTTCACTACCCGGTGTACGACCACCATTGCTATATTATAACCCGGGAAATGAAGCCAGTAAAAAAAACAATTAGGCAATATACCGGGAATTTTCAGCATTAATGTTAAGATTTTTCGGCTATCTCTTGAAAATAACGTGTAATAGTAGTCCAGTAAACACACTCGCATTTTAAAAAAATTGGTTTTTCAGTATTTTTCAAGCTTCCAACTACCTTTTTTGTAACACAACTAGTGGGACACATGAATTATCACTGTATTCTCCAGCGTCCTAGGGTACTTATTGATATGACCTCCAGAACGTCTGCATTCCGGTAGACGTTGACTGACCGTAATAAAAATAGAGCGGCCTTATGTGAATAACAGAAAATGCTTGTTAGTTTGAATTAAGGTGATATAGTCCTAAGATAAACGGTCTTGTTGACGTTACAAATGGAACCTAATTGTCAGTGGGGGTAGACTTTGAACGTCTGGTCATCATCATTGGTTGGTGGCGCAGTTAATTCGATTTCGTTAGCAAACGTTTCAGTTTTGAGAGCTGAGTGTTTGTTACCGGTTCTGAATCTATCAAATGTGCTTTAGCCAAGTTAGATGTAACGCCATCATTGTTTACAGATTTTTGAAAGATAGTCTGTTACAGCTTGGATGCCACTTGTATCGGATAGTACCGTATGCAGTCCGATATTTTCCCTGACTAGTTCACTTGGAAATGAAGCATCATTAACTAGCTCAAATTTAGTCATTCTTTCCAAAGTGGGATATTCGAAAAATTCATCAAAATACACACGTTACTAACAAATATGGATGGAAATCGATTTGTTTTACCAATATCATTAAATCTAAATCTTCTTGAATGGCAGCTGATTTGAAAAAGTGTTTATCCGAGTAATTCACATAGCTGGCATCTTGTACATACTCGTATGGAAGTTTTATAATTGGAGATAGTAACACGGACTAGATGCACTAAAGTTTTAAGGCTACATAAGGTTGAATGGAGCCATGGTTCCCCGTTGTATGGCCGAATCCTTGCACAATATGAAACCATCGTTTCTAACATATTTGCAATAATGCCCCGTTTTTATATTTGTAAATCTCATCAGGTAGAATATTATTAGATGTTATTATCTCGGTTGCTGGCTTGATAACCGAACATAGTCCCTTGAAACTGGACCCATAAATCAAACTAACTCCGGATTTGGAAGCAAGATGCCTGGTATAAGTGTATCCGAAATGGCTGTGCATCTGAAAACCGGCTTCTTTTTACGGGGATTACAGGATATTTTTCAATGGTTTTACATTTGCGTGAACATGTAAAATTGAATTACGTCGGTGAACAAAAGGAATAACTGTAATGTTTTTGAAAATAAAAATATCATCGTTGCCTGCATATCACAGAACATTGTAACTTATTAAATATGCATGCTAGTCCAAACGTTCTGCCTCTCTCCGTTACGTATCCCACCGCGTTTTCTCATTACAGGGATTTTTCATCTCCATGTATCTGACCTCGGTTGCCGGAATGCTGTATATCCTGGGTTATATCTATCACAATCGACATGCCAGCATTGAGGCTATACAAGAAGGCAATTTGTCTGCCCCAAGGATATTATTTTCAATGCGAGGAGAGGCAGTCAGCTTATATTTGCGCATCGGAGTGTGTAGTAAGTAGTGTGTTTATCTCATTGAAATGTAGACGTTCAATGCATTTGTAAACTAAAGAAGACTGTGAAAACTAGACAGCTCACATTCAGTTATACAAACCACACTTTGTGTTTTGTTTTATGATGACCACTTGATCCAATCGGTCAATTTCATTTACATACAAACATGCATACGTACAAATATTTTCATACATCGGCAGCTCAGATTTGTTGAACCAGTCATTTGACCTCTCATCTAGAATACGCTGCGCATATAAGTCGTGTTGGATTATCTGACGAGGCCTAACAAAGAACTCGGAGATTCAAGGCACAAGTGTGTGTTAGGGAAATTCAACACGAACTTATATTTGGAAAAAACGTGAGTGCCACAATCTGGACATCGGATTGGCCTGAACGAGTGACAAACCAGCATGCATGAACGCAACAATTGCTCTGATGGCTTAACTGCAGGGCAACACGGGTGGTTTAGAGACTCCATATCTCGATTAAATCCAAGCAAGACCCAGCTATTTTTGCAATTGGGTCTCTGTTAAATTACCAAATCTGTCAAACTTCAACGTACGGTTCCAACTTATCCTGAGCGTTTGTATTAGTTTATTTATTACTCAATATTTAATCAATAGTATAGAGTTAAAGTGAAATTTCGGACGAACGTGGCGCTCGAATGTGTTCAAAACGTCGAGTAATTTGTTCAACTTCCTGATGGACAGCAGGTTAAGCACAGTTATCAACACCGTGAACCTCATTGTTTCTGCGTCTTACATACATGTCCACTTAGTCAATGATATTTTTGACAGTATAACTAGCCGGTTTGATGTAAACATTCCATTAACTTCCATTAGTCATAGTAACAGAAGATACGGAATAAATATGACAGGAGTATTGCGAAAGAGCGATAGGTTTGACCAGAAGGGACCAAAAATGACATCACTTGTGTTACCATAAGCCAATTTGTTGCGCCAAAGTTCAAAGGCTGTCACCTTGTCTGGTGGTTAAAACTTTAGAAACTGCCTGTTAGTCCGAACAAGTAGTTGAACGTTATCGCTGGTGAATATTTACCAGTACTAGTGAAGTTCATTCGATTGAGTCCTATAAGAAGTTGTGCCCACGAAATCTATCAGAGAAAAATCATTCTCTCTCACGATTATTCCATAACACCTAACCTTATTCGACTGCAGTCGTGAATAAGAAGATAAGTACATTCAAGGTTGATAATCTGAAAAAGAACGACGAGGGACACGTGGCCTCAATTGATTAAAACATGACAAAGTTATGTCAGTGAGTTAAGTGCTCTACAATCATACTAATCGAGAAAGAAACAAAAATATCAGGGAAGACTTTGTACCTGCGGACTTATTATTAGCGCAAGCTGGTACGCATAATTCACTTCTTCTTAACGCATTCCAATAAAAACCGGTATTATTCGAACTTACATGACTATCGAATGTCTCTGCATGCCTTCACAATCACACGTACCTGACCGTTTCTGTGTTCCTCGACTAGTTCGGTATCTGTTTTCGGCTGACTGCCAGTGAGTTTACTCAAACCAAACAGTACTAGGAGATTACCCCACTATAAATTAGACTTCACCGTTTTCAAGTATTGTACTGCCTCTAACGTCGGCAAAGGAAACCGCATACACTTTCCTTAAAAAAATGAGTAAGATAACTGGTTCACCACCAGCTATAATTTCCTATTGAAGCGTAAAAAATCATGATGGATGACGTTTTTAAACAAGGATGAGCAGAATTAAAAAGGTTTAAAAGTGAAACAAAATGAATATTAGTGGTAAAAACCGAAATATCATCTACATATCGCTTATAGAGGTTGGCACCATTTATAGCATCAGATAGTTTCGATTCAATCATTCCTAAAACTATATCTGCAAGTGTTGGGCCCAATGGACTGTCCATTGCTGCACCATCTACTTGCCCATAAGATGATCCTGCAAAATCAAAACGGATATTCTCTATACATAAAAGTATGAGTTCCTTGAGATAATCAACTGGGAGACAAAAAGGTAGGTTCTGATGGGAAATAAAATCGCACAAAAAGTCAACTGTTTCTCGAAGGGGAACGTTCGTAAATAAGGAGTCAACATCAATAGAAAACATCTTTTATGAACTCACCGATACGTTCTGTAGGGGTTGTACCAGTTCGAAAGAATCTTTTACATAGTGGGGGGTAAAATTCTGACGGATGGGATGTAGAATGTCAACAAGCCACCTGGCAAGCTTGTGGTACGGTGATGTTGTGTCCAATCGAATGAAAGTGAGCCATGCAGTCAGCCAATCAGATTGCTCTGACCTTCAAGCGATCGATAACACATGCGGACATCGGTTGCCTGGTCCGTGTGGACTGAGAGTTTTCCGTAACGTTACTTGAAACGGTAGCTTTAATAAAGCTTACTTACTACTGGTATTTTCCGTCGTTCTTGAATATAACAGGTGAGTTGTCCATACATAGAATTGGTCTTACCCGGACACCACATTTGTGTGTTTTGGAGCACCTCTTAACTGTGGTGTGCGCGTTCCGGTTGGCTTCATCTGTCAATATTGCAGTTCGGTTATGTATCCATGTAGTAGTAAGATTTGGAGCTTTCTTGATATCTGTTTTTCTATCAAAATGTTGTTGTCAGTCGTACTGTCTGTGTGAAACTTTCGTGTGTCTGCTAGGATACCTTTCACTTTAGACTCATAATCAATCTTGTTCATGATTACTGTACCGGAACCTTTGTCGGGTTGAAGGAAAACCACATCTTTCATCTCTAGCAGTTGTTTCAGAGCTTGATAATGTTCCGATGTCAAGCAGCATTGATGACGCACCGGTGAGGTCAGGAAATGGTGCGAAATATCGACCAACTTCGCGCGGAACCACCCTTCGTTGTCCTGTGACGTTTAATTGGGGTCTTTTATTTGATTATACAGGTTCTCGATCTCGCATGTTAGAATCCATGTGGCAGTCTGCAATGCAGCTGTACACACTGAGAAATGCTTCAATGTAAAAAGGTTCATAGGTTCTTTAAAAAGGCTCAATGTCATTCACGTTCTGTCTTGCAGCTGTTAAATATTTGGACAGAGCAAAGTCGTCCATAACCAATGTTCCTATATCTTTCAGTTTATTGGCATTGTTTTGACGGTGAATGTATACGGCTTTGTATTGAAGGGTAGGTGGGTTTGGAATACCGCTGTTCGTTAGAAACCATTATGATAACCTCTCGTTGATTTTTACCTTGAAACTATGTCCGATTAGATCCCTCTTCAGCCACCTAAGTAGCTGTTCCACAAAACCATAAATACAGACTTATCACAATGAAGTAGAGTAAATGACTATTTAAAAGGCTTTACAGGAAGGTCAAAATGAACTGTATCACTGGGCAGTAATTCGTCAACGGTTTTGATTTGAAAGTCAGAAGCAATTCGTTTTTTAAGTCCCATTTAAGAAACCCATACTATGGTTGATCGAATAGTTCACATTTCGAGGGAATCATCTATTAAAAGTAAAGCCTTTGATCGATTATCTGTGCGGTCTATTCTCCACATACCTTTGGAAATAAAATTATTCATAACTGCTCTGGTAGATTGAAAGAGCCGTTCGAAGTTTAGCTAATCAAAAGGCACATTTTTTCAGGTTGGTCATGTTTATCAAATCTCAGTTTGGCCATTGATGCGAAAACATCTCTAATTTGGCTCTTAATTGTATTGCTAAGAAGGAGACGTTTTAAATGTCCAGTGTTGGCGGCATTCGTAGCGTTTCTAGTTGATTCACCGAATGAGTGAATTCGGGAAATACTTCCCTCAGTCTTCGTGTGTGTTGTTAATTTATTGTATTATGGATTTGATTCCGTGCACAATTTAAGAGAAAGATCTTGCTGTTAAGTGAATCCGTCTCCTCCTCCGAACAGCCGTGACGCGATGGCGTCACCGAACGTTGCCTTTGCAAACAGAATCACTACTTTTATCTTGTATCGATCTGAACCCGCGCATTTTGGAAGTTCGTTTCTGAATCCAAGACCTCTTGGTCGTTAGTCAGGTCGACGAAGCTTTACTTGGACATGCATTTTGATCATATTGTAGATTGTACTAACCGTTACTTGCGAGCGCCTACTTAGGTTGCGTTAATAGGGGAATCTGGCAATGAAAACCTTTAAAACTGTGTTCTGATTGTGTCGGGGACTGTCTGATCGTATTCCTATAAACCCCTTTTTAGATAATGTACAGACTAGATTCACATAAGAATCTCATATTTGCACTCCATAATAACCGTAACCAAGTGGAGCTGGCTGGTAGCTGGCAATCTAATCGAGGCAATAAGTTTTATGGCCCATGCAACAACTTAGGGAATTCTGGATATATGAAAACAGAGTGATATCCATCACTATCTAAAAATTACCTGAGCAGTGTAATATATTAGTACACTGACAACATGTTTGTACGGTGAGGGCCCAATTAACTGAAATGGTCCTTTTTCAAAATTTACGCATAAATTAAGCAAATCTGAGAAATTATTATCAAACAGACAAGCCATCGCCTTAAGCAGTTTGTTTGAATTAATATTTCCATCTAATTTTCGGCCCTTTTCATAGGCCGCATTTCCCATGGCTTGTTACCGACAAACGGGTTAGTATAAGGTCAGGTGACAGGTACGCGTTCTATTCTTTGAGCCGTTCTTCAAAACACCTATTCCATTTTGGTAGACCATAGCGATTAATGTTAATATGATAAGATGGATTTGTATTGTTTTGGCTTTCTGAACTGTTATTTGTTTCAGTCAGCACAGCTGTACAGCCGCAAGAATACACGACAGTTGATTGTAATTTTCGCATCCTGTTGGGCTGTCTAACCGGCATCCTTTCGAGTGGGCACATTAGCCTTTGACTTTACTCTTGTTAGAACTCGTCAGTAATGCATATTTTTGCCACATCAGTTTATTCACTGATCATCCAAATCATCTGTTTCTCACTAAATGCAACAACCTTTGGGTTACTAATGCGTAGTCGAATACTTCGTTTGTCGGCACACATTATCAGCACCCACAATTGATTGATTGATTGATTGATTGATTGATTGATTGATTGATTGATTGATTGATTGATTGATTGATTGATTGATTGATTGATTGATTGATT
>LUCH01001312.1:0-25991 GCA_013368495.1 Paragonimus heterotremus
ATTGTTAGCTGACAGAAGTGCTGATGCTCCGGTGTCTGTCACAAGGCGAAGCTGGGACCGGTGCATCTGGTATCAGGTCAGAAACATGCCTGCTCTCCTCGTAGTTGGTCCTCTGTTTTGGAAATAGATTCGTTGATGGACTAGTGAATGTCCTGTATGCGGTTTAGACAAGGTGAGTGGCCTTGTGGTTGCTGCATGATGTTCTGGGACTTCTTATGTTTGGGAGTGACTGTTGGCAAGTACCAGTCATAAGGCGTCTTTACTTCCATCACCATCATAACAGCCGTGAACTTGACTAGAAGGTGTTGTGACTCGCCGCTCACTCCAATATTGCGTAGGATATCCTAGAAGAAGAAACGTCACTAAAGGGGTTAAAAAAATCAAACAAACAAATAACTAACAAGAGAAGCATAAACGGAATAATTGAAAATGGCATGAATGCAGGTACGCCACTGCCATCTCTGATAGCATTCCTTACTAGCGATTTAAGTAATCACGAGGACTCCAACCAAGTAGGCGACACCTACTCACTGCACGCAGTGGGTCTATCAGGATTGTCATATTTCGCGACGACGTTTTTGCTTGATCACCACGTGGTTTTACCCAACCGTTGTTGGTCTCAGTATACAATGTCCGGTACGACAAACGCTCAGCTGGTATGTGGAGTACTTGACCCAATCATCGCAGGTTGCGCAGTGTGGTCAGTTGATCAATTGATCGCACATCCCGGTGGTTCGGGATACATGGCGACCAGGGGCCATATTACCCACGCGATCACTCCATTTAATGTGGGCTTATTGGTAAAGACAACGATGGTCAGACGTAGCAAGCTTGGTAACATCTTCGTTGCGAACACTCCACGTTTCTGAAACATACAGCAAAACCGAACGTACACAAGTACTATATACTTTTCCTTTTAGCGACAACTGACAGGGTTTTCCGACGTTGTGGATGACGCAGGCCGGCAAAGCCAAAAGCGTTTGTTATCCTCGCTGATATCTTGTCAGCAATGTTACAGGCTGACGAGATAAAGCTACCCAAGTATATGCAGTTGTCCACATTCTCAAGCGAGTTGCCTGCAATAGAGAAGGTAGGAATGGAAATGCCCCAGTATTGAGGGAGCACTGTACTTTGAAGGTGCGCAGCCCATTCCATAAAAACTAGCCCGGTCATTCACTATGGTTCAGGTCAATTGAATAGAAAAAATCAAACTTAGAAGTTTAATCCTGCTTAGCGAGAACTTTGGCGGTGAAAATGGTTTCTGAGAATCTTTTAGCAGTAAGATAGCCACAGAGAATGTCGGCGTGTTGTGAAGAGAGGCGACCCCCGTATCTCATGGAGTACTTTACCATGTGTTTCGTGCAACAAGAGGGTTGGGAGTGGGGCTCTTCAACGGCGACCAATGCATTTGAAGATATTTTTAAGCAACTCTTAAAGCCGATTTAGGCACATTGTGTTATGATTAGAGACTGTTGTAACAGTTCTCAGTTTTACGTGGATTGCATCTTTTAAACAACTTTATTGTCGTCAAGGTTTTTAGATTACCGCTGGTTCGCACATAATTATGCACAATTTCCGAGAGGAGTACTTACCCTATTGAGAAGGATTGCATGATGAGTTTCCAGTAAACGTACTGGGCGTGTAAAACGAGTCAATCTCTGAAATTATTCCTTTACTCATTTGAAAACCCTAGGCACTAGAATCTGTACCCTGTAAGACTTACTAAAATGACTGTCCAATCTGTTCAAGTCGGCCAGCTTATGGTTACGAAGCGTTTGTCCTGTTACATCTAATCACCACCGAAAGCTAGAAGGTGAATGCCACTGTGGTCAGGTTAGGTAAAATACTGATTTGGTCCATATACATGTTCCAGCCAGTGATTACTAGGTTAATTAACGAAGTGCCCGGTTTTGGGCTGTACGTTTTCAAATTTCGAGTCCAAGACTTATGTAGCGATGTCAGTGGTAAACCTGGGTTTATGCTTTTCCTTGGATATATTTGGCTAAGGAGAACAATTGATCTTCGGGATACTCGAATCGAGAGTTAACCGAGAGGAGTGTTTAGTAAAAGTTGTTGTGTGAAATAAAAGGACGTCATCATCTGAATGAGTGTTGGGAAACAATAGATAATCCTCACTAGGGACAGATCTTTGTGACAAAATATAGTAGGCAGACGAAATCACACGTGTCTCAAACTCTGCGTAACTAGGGTGTTGCATATTGTAACTCACAGCTTCCACACTGCGCATCCCTTGTTCGAGTCAACACTGAACTAGTTATCTCAGTGTCACTGATCGCTGATACCAGCTACATTTTAACAAGAGTGGTACCGTATAGTTGGTTTATTTAACATGATAAAGACTATATTAATTAACAAACGAGCAAAAACATTTTTAAAAAAATTTGGGGGCTATGTACAAGAAAAAGACTAAAGGCTTAATGAGAAAAGGAAAAAAGCTTGACAGCACACTGTTTTTCACCACGAACACCACTGACTTGTACCTTTCGTCCTATTAGGCGGCGTCTTCAGCCATTGATGTTCATTATTCTTTGGACTTCAACCAGAACGCTTGGATTGTCCTTCTGAAGGAAGCGTCAGTGTCAATGCCTTCATGCTTCAAATACAAGGCATTCGCTGGTCACCGAGATGCCGCCTCTAACCTAACCCACCACTCGTAAACGAGGCATGACACGATAGGCGATGTGTTGACGAGATCGTTGTGCTGAGCATTGGATGGCATTTGCCCATCTTGAAATTACGTCAGCGAATTTCTTCATTGCTGATACTTGTTCCCAGCACAATGCTTATACTTCAGAAACACCGATCGTTAAATACGAGCACTTAATTAACATCCCTCGAGCAAATTAACTGGGTTTCGCAACCATACGGTAAGACTGCCCTTAAGGTGACAGTATACATTCGGTTCTTCACTGACAGAATGAGCTCGTGCCAGCTCCGCAAATGACGTAATTTGGCTAACAACCTCCGTGTTTCAGCTGTACAAGTTGAAATCTTGTTAGATATTGCAACAGCGTTGTTATGTCTCCCAAGTCACGTTCACTTCTCGATTATTTTTAGCTTGTTACCATTAAGAGTGAGGTAAGCAGTAGAGTCGTAGTTACAATTAGGATGTGTATTTGTTACGCTAAACTGACGAACTGAAGCTTATTATCTACCTAACACCTTCTGGGTTTCACACAAACCTCCACAAATTAGATAAATGTCTTCTACCTACTTCGTGCTTTTAAATCAAGTGCATAGGGGCATTTCCGAAACATACTGTTCACAAGGATCTCATGTAATTCATAGTTTAGGAAAGAGGAGGCTAGATAACCTTGTCGCACCCCACTTAAGATGCTAGGGGTCGACAATACGCTGTTGTAAGTCCTAACACTGCTCGAGGTCTGACAGCAAGGTGCTTTAAGAATGTTTACGTACTTCTCACGCACATCTTTCCTTGTTTGGCCGTTTTAAACAGCAACCCTATCAACTGCTTTCACCTATATATACGAATGAATGATCGTGTTGAAGCATCTAACTGAGTGTGAAGATGTGATCTGTGCGGTCACGCCCAGGACGAATCCCAGCTCATGGAGAAACTTTAGTGGAGCAATGAGCACAGGAAATGCCCGAAAGCCTAGTTAACGGCGGTTGTGAGCAGATGAACTCATCATCATCATCATGATAACAGCCATGAGCCTGACCAAAAGGTACTATGGCTCGGGCCGCCGATCACCTCAACAGTGACGTGGAATATCCTAGAAGAAAACATTACTAAGAAGGTTGGACATTATTAACAGAAGACTAGGCGGAAGAACTAGAAATGGTATGGATACAGGTACATAATTGACTGTGACACACCGCTATCTCGGAAAACGTCTATAACCAGTGGTTTGAGTGATCACGAGGACCCCATTCAGGCAGGCGACGCCTACCCACTTTGCTCAATGGAGCAGTCAAGATCTTCATATTTCGTGACCACGTTGTTGCTTGACCACCACGCGGTTTTACCTAACTGTTGGTGGCCTCAGTATATAATGCCTGGTACAGTAAACGATCAGATGGCATACGGAGTACGTGACCCAGCCATCGCAAGCTGTTTACCTTGATTAGTTAACCAATTGATCGCGCATCCCGAACATTCCGGAATGCGCGCCGACGAACGGCCATATCGCTCACGCGATCAGTCCACTTAATATGGGCCAATTGGCGGAGACAACGATGGTCAAACACAGCAAGTCTGTTGATATCTTCCTTGTGAACAGGTCACGTTTTCGAACCACAAAGAAATATGAAACGCACATAGGCATTGTATACCCTTCCTTTCAGCGATAACCGGACGTCTTTTCGATGTCACGGATGACGCAGTTGGGCAAAGGCGACTCGTGCCTTTGTAATCCCCACTGAAATCTTATCAGCAATATTACAGGCTGACGAGATAGTGCTACCCAAGTATGTGAAACTGTCTAAAGTCTCAAGCGGATTATCTGCAATGAAGAAAGTAGAAGTTAAAGTGCCCCAGTCTTGAGGCAACACTTTGCACTTTGAAGGTGCAAAGCGCATTCCATACAAACCAACACGGCCACTCACTATGTTCAGCATGGTCTGCATGTTTTCGGCAGAGGGACTAAGTAAGACAATGTCGTCCGCGTACTCCAGATCAGTCAATCTAGCGCCAGGAAGAAGCCCAACACCAAGCCCGCTGTAATCTCTAAGTGCACCTTCCAGAATGTCGTCCATGACAAAATTGAACAGAAAGGGGGAAATCGGACACCCCTAACGAACACCATCAGAAGTGATGAATGCCCGAGACAGTTATCCATAAACTCTCACTCTGCTTGCAGAGTGAGCCTACAGTGATTTGAATAGATTCAGGTATTTCTCTGATACTCCCTTGCGAAGAAGACAGCCCCAGAGAACGTTACGAGCAACTGAGTCGAAAGCGCGCCGTCGAACGGCCATATCGCTTTCGCGATCAGTCGACTTAATATGGGTCATTGGCGGAGGCAACGATGAACTAGTGTTGGAGATGTTCAATGTGGCTTCTTGAGTGTCGCTGCTGGCTATGGATGGTCTGAATAATAACATCCTAGATTGCCTTGATCACACCGTACTTCCGGATGTTCGTTGCTGGGATCAGGTTGAAAAGCTGTTCTGATTTTCCGATAGAAACGAATTGTTCGTCGATTGCGCGTTGTCTTACCTTCACCTACAGCTCGGTTGTTTGTTTACAATGTGTAGGCGCCTTGATGTTGTATGTTTGAATATAGACTTAGTTACTTTTAGTTGTTAGGTTCATTGCCCTCCCGTTCTTTTTTTACTCTCTTCCCATGTAGGTTTTTTCTCTTTTCTTCCTTCGTGGTTGTGTGGCAGTTAAGCATCAGTGTGAACCACTGGTGTATTTCTGTTCATGATGATGATGGACGCGTTGTCACCGATGTACTGTTATTGATAATGGCGGTTTGGGTTTTCGGCCAATTTAAGCACATAAACTAGTCATATTTGTTTGTTTGAAACAGGTTAGTCATGCCTTTGGCTTACTTGTTTCCACGTGGCTTATTCGGCTGTACTTTATCCAATAATGTGACTGAATTCGTTATCTTAATGTCCATTTAAACATTACAGTCGTTAGTCTACCATGAGTTTTATTGCTTGGCATCGTGTCGTTTTTTGATGCTTTGGTTGTTGGGGTAAAGTTATTTTCGGGCCTACATGATCGTCCACTTTGTCGATCGATAATATCTTACATTGTCGCATGCGGCGAAGATGTTTTCCTTTTCCTCCCCTTTTCGCCTATTTACACCGATAATTTCATTTTATTATTTATGCATCTTTTCGTCCTTACTTTTTCCGTATACGAGCTTGGGAACGTAGAGCCATTTGATTATGCCGTTTGGCATGTACTTTCTTAACGGAATTTCATTGAAGTGTTTTAAGACGTGATTTATATGCCCTTACTCGCGTAGAAGCGGTGTTGTATAAACCTTGCGTCTTATCTGTGCCATAACATCTAAACTGAACTTCCTCTCATCACCCATATTACGTGTGGGCGAACTCCCATTTGTTTTTCAGCCCCTATCCATGACCGAATTTAAACTGCGTGTTGGCACACGGGTGGAAGTTGTCGGCAAGGATACAATAGGCACAGTCGCTTTCATCGGAGCAACTCAGTTTTCGACTGGCGAGTCTTACATTTTCTTTCTATATACGTGTTTGCTTTGTTTGTAGGCAAGTGGATCGGTGTAGTACTAGACGAACCAAAAGGAAAGAACAATGGAACAGTGCAAGGGAAGCGATATTTCACTTGTGAAGAAGATCATGGCATTTTCGTCCGTCCAACGCAGGTAAGCTTGTGCAAAGTTAAGGTAACACTGAATGAAGTTGCGCGTCGTATTTCCTTGGTCGTTTGACTACACTCCGGCATCCTTCTCCATCATAAATTTGAAACTAGCACATATTCTATGGATCAACACAGTACCGTTAGTAAGCACTTCAGTATGACAGATTATGTCAACGACAGATGGAAGTTTCAGAAAAAGCCAATTTTCGGATATACCACCAAAGGTCGAATAACAATAGCTTAAGGATTGAAATATTTATGGGAGCATTTGAGAAATCTTCCAATTTGTATCAGTAATAAATGCCAATCATTTGCAGTCTATCACGGGTATAGTGACATCAGAAGTCGGGGTTTTTAACCCTTTTTTATTGATAGCGCTCTGACAACTGTGCAGTGTAATTGGTTACTACACTCAGACACTACACAATTTTTGAATAAACCGGAAGTGTATTTGACTGGCTTTGATCGATCTGAAATGCGCGTTAATTGGCATGCTGATAATTGTTCTGTACCTGAGTCTTGACAGTCGTATTTTAGATATACAGGTTGTGTATGACCTCATCTCCTTCCGAGTAATCATGGCGTACACATATCCAATACGCTTTTCTGTGTGCTCTAGCATTGAAAACCAGTCACCTGATACTAGGTCTTATGTTTATGTTTAACCAGTGAAAACAGGACATGGCAGAGCCAATAGTTTCGTATAAATAGAAAGTCACTCACAGTTAATCGAAACTTCCGCATTTCCAGTGATTCTTGAGCCAGCTGCTTTCGAAAAGAAGCACTGTACTCGGATCTCGCTCCTGTTAGTGCTCGTCGTTAATATATATCCTTGTCAGGGTCGGAGTTTGGACTCCGACCGCTCCTTCGTAAGACAACTTCGTTGATCGCTACGCTATTATCCTCACATTGGGCACGACCCAGTGATCATCTTCAGACGCTTAGGCACGTTTGCTTGTAAGTACTATTCAGTTTGAAGTCATCAGTTAGTTACCAGGACAGTCACTGTATTCCCTCTTGATACGGTTGGGCAGTCTCACCATTGCTGCTCACTACTAGCGAACCTTATTATGGGAATGTCAACTGCGTTCAGTTGAGTGATATCCAGTTTTGATCGATCGAAGTCTACTACTACTGCGACAAAACACCTGAAGGTGGTTCAGATATTTTACACTAGGCGGCCAAGTTTCGCAACCCTAAAGTAACATGGCTCCACGGTTGCCTTATGTACTTGACTCTTCAGCCTTGGAGAATTGCCTCTTTATTGATGAAAGTGCCAGAAATCAGCGAACACCGCCCTAGCCATAGAGACACGCTCTTCTGTTTCACTTTCTACACTTGTGCCACCTCTAATGCAGCTTCCCAAGCATACAAACCGGTCAACAACTTCCATAACTTCATTATCCAACCTCAAACTCATATTAAAATAATCTTGCAGAAGCACTGCACTTTGGGGCTGCAAAGCGTATTCCGAAGTATTTAGAAGAGTGCGAAATAGCGTCCAGCACTGTTTGTATTGCTTGGAAATTGTCAAACAGCGGCATTTTGTCGTCTACATAGTCATGGTCAGTCAGTCTTCCACCAGGTAGAAGGTTCACGCCGGCATCTTATGATTGCCATTATATTGTCCATCACAAAATTAAACAAAAGTGATGAAAGTGGTCAGGCTTGACGTACGTCGCTGCTGGTGCTGAAATTGTCAGACAGTTCTCCCCAAATCCTAACCTAAGCTAAAGTATGGGAATAAAGCGCCAACAGGATGTTCACATAATTGCTCGGTACAGCTTAAATGACTCCAAAAGTGCAGATCGACCCACTGAATCGAGCGTACTTTCATAGTCGATAAATAGGGCAATTGTTGGCCGGTGGTGCTTATGACACTGCTGAATAATTTCACCAGGAGTGAAAATTTGATCAGTACTTTCATGACCAGGATGAAACCCTGCCTCTCCTTTCCTAATGTTTTCCTCCCGACCTGCAGTGGGTCGATGAAATAGAATAGATGTCTGAACCCTAGAAATGACTGGCGTCAAGCTAATTCCTCTGTGTTTTTCGTAAAGGCCTCTGGTACCTCCGTCGAATATGGGAACTGTTATCGAGTGACTCTAACACGGAGGGATGGTCTCCTTTGTCCGTAGAAGTTGAAACAATTGCGTCAGTGCCTCTACTAGCGCCTTTCCACCGTCTGCCAAGCAAGCGGCACAAAGTCTACTGTTAACAAGAACCCAATCTACCAGTGTGGATACGGCCGTCGTGCTGAGGACCATACCTACCCCAGTCTGGCCGGTAACGGCGGCGGTGAAATCACTCGAAGTGTATAACCACTGTCGAGTAGACAGTGCGGGTGCTGTTTGTTCCATACGTTGACTACTCTCCTGGATTCTGGTCCCCAAAACGCAGCAGACATCGACATTCAACGAATCTAACGTTCATGCGAGAGCGGCCTGCTAACCTATCTGTTTTGGAGTGCGAACGTTGAAGGCATCTACACTAGTTCGTATTCTAGGTCTTCACGATGAATGAAGGAGACCTGGGGTTCGATGTTGAGAGATAGGACTTATCGACACAGCGTTATTATGATTAGCTATATCTATTGTGAGACCTGCGGAGTAATCATCAGAAATGGAGGTCGGGAGGAGCCTGAGAGCTAAATTTAATACACTAGTGGGGAAGGGTCAGCAGTGGGCCTGTTTCCGCCTCTCTACCCTGTTGTGTGCACGAGACAGGGCGATCCGGCTTATGCTGCAAGACGACCGATGCAGTGTGGAATTATTGGTGTTGTCGGTATTCGTGGTTGTATGTGGGCTGAGATACTTCCAGGACGCCCAAATCTAGGTAGGAGAACGATTAGAATCCTCAACCAAGGCTTTTGGCTTGAGGCAAGGCAGCTGGTGAATGGCAGTTTACCAAAACTGGTACTTTTTTCGGAAAAAGATGCCAGTGTTCTTGCAGCTTCCAGCCTGGAGGATCAGTAGACTTTGGTTTGTCAGATCTCTGCTTATTGGCCTGCCTGGTATGAGTGAATGTCGGTGTGGTTGTCACACCGTCCAGTTTAGCTCAATAGGTCATCGGGATGCGCAAGCCGTCACACCGCGTCAAGATGCAATCCCGTTTCGACGGCCTCAACCTGATCGTTAAGTGGAAAGGCTTTATTATATACGAGGGGATGATAAGCGGACATGTTCACGATTCGTTGTTGCGATTTAAAGTCCTTGAGAGGAGTAATCTTACTTAAAGGCTTAAAACTACCAGAATCTGGCCCGATGGGTTCCTTCTTTATCAGATATCCGGACACTGTTTTCGTTTGTTACAATACCACTCTTCGTGTCGTTGAAGTTTATTCTGACTCTCTGAGGCACTTCCAGAAATTTGGTCGAATTCATATCGTGCTTGACTGCACTTCCTCCCCAGATGGTGACGCTATCCATGTAAGCAAAAATATTGAAAATTTACGACGCCTTTTATTGCTGCGAGTGGAATCCGGTAAAGCTGGCTTCAAGTATAGTACACTGCTTTTATTCGTTCTGCAGATACACTTGGTGGGAAGCGCTGTCTAGATGCAGTGTACTCTATGTATCATAATCGATTAGTGTTGGTCATTTTGTTTATTCTCGGTAAAAGCTAGGTGCCAAGTTGTGTAAATCGGTTGGTTGTTTGGCTGTAATCGATGAAAAGCCTTACCTTGTATCATTCGTTAGACGTGACCGAAATATGTGCTCTCCAGAGACATGTCGAGGGTTCGATGCCGTTCCTATGTGGGAAATGAGTCACTTCAGAGCAGAGCAACGCCCGGTTTCCGTTGCCGTTTGTTGGCAGTGAGGCAAAAGATTCTCAAAGAGCGAAGAGGCCTCAACTTGAGCCTAAGCCACTCTACTAAGGGAAAACGGCTGTTTTATGCTTCATTAAGGGGAATTCCGCCTTTTCATGAAGTTCTAAGAAGCAACAGCCAAACAGCAGCACACTAGTTAGGCAGAACGATAGTTTTTAGTTGACAGTAAGGAGAGTTGATATGTAAGGTCTGTTAGTATAACTAACTCTTAGATGATTTGGCATCTATACATTTTAGAATATGCCCTGTCTGTGGTAATAAGATATGTGATTATCCTTGTAATTCTGTTCTCCGATGTATGCGTCGTCCATTTGTTACTACGTACAACTGAGGTGATAATGTATTTTTCGGGGCCACCCGTGTCCACGGGGGCCACTTTAGTTGAATCTGTTAATCAGCAGTTTTATTAACTGCAGTGGGAATACAACTAAAAGCAACAACCGGGCTTGGCAACAAGGAGCAACTTGTTTCGATTACTGACGGAACTTGAATGTCACGGATATACTGACCCTCCTGAAATGACATTTCTTTCCGCAGGTCTTACACACTGCTTCACAGGCCGGACATCTAGAGCGCGGTGTCTGCTGTAGCCACAGAAACAGCGCGTTGAATTAGTTAAGACCAATATTATCGCGACTGCTTGGTTTGGGTAACCCGATCGAATCCAGATAATCTCTACTACACTCTGCGACATGACAGCAAACACTTCGTAGATTAAAAGCTGAGACCTTCAACTCTTCAAAGTGTTATTATATCGTTCGGATATAGGAACATCGTTGACTGCAGCTCACTGGGATATCTCGGGGTTAGTTTAGCTGCCTACAGGGGTTGTTTTATTCTGTCCAGCCAAATATTTCGTTGTACGCTCCTTCAGCATCATTTAGCCGCTTTTGTATTGTTTTTAGTCTTTAACAACTTGACGTGCTTCCCGCCGTCCAACTTTAGTTCTTGCATGAAGACTCCACAAGTCAAAGGAGCCTTTCGTTTCTATCACATTCGGCGGTCTCAAGTAGATGCATTTTCTGTATGACTATAGTCCTTGTTTTTTGGTCAATTTGTTTATCTTCCAACGATATTTTCACTACTCGGTCTACGTCGTGTAATCATAGTTGTGTTTACGTGACTAGACTGTTTACTGAATTCTTATCAAAAATTGCAATAATACACCAATACTTTAGCAACGAACCAGTAAAGGATGGTCGAGTATTCATTGTTATTATGTCGTAGTTGTCGTATTTTGCCAGTGTTGTTTGGATTAGGTATTGTTTCCAGCTGCAGGACCTTGGTAAGATTTCAACGACTGTTTTTTGATATCCATATTTGTTAAGTGTGGTAGTGAGAGGCTAGACAGAGGTCATTTTTGCTAATAGAATTGTGACATGGGTTTATAACAGCACACTTATTTGTTTAGAGCATTATTTTTGGTTTTGTTTCCGGAGAGTGGTAATTGGGAAGAGCAACGTTAGTAACCACCGGTGTTCTATTTTATATCCATACTCTATACTATTTCGAGATAATTCACTACCTGGTAATTTGACATCAGTGGTTTCTGTAGATAAATGGATTGGGAATTACACAACGTTACGAGCAAGTTGTAATACTCTACGTTTCAACCACCTCGAGTGGTCTTCCTCAGGAGTGTTATAATCGATTACGACACTCCTGAGGAAGACCACCCGAAGTGGTTCTCAATCCATTTATCAATAACATGTTAAACACGGCGCCCAAACTGTTTGATTTCATTCATACTAAATTTGGTGCGGATATCTTGTCAATGTTGTCTGTACTTTCAGGCTTGCGGCGGTTATGAGATTTCCCGTTATCTCGTTGGCCAGGTTACCGGAATAGCGGTTGGCATAATTAGCCCTCTTTTGGGAATCATAGAAGCTTTTCTTCCAGATTCAATTTATCCATACGTGTTTTGGTTACATCCAGTTTTTCGCTTGCTATCACGTGATACATGCAGCTGTTTGTAGTTATCTTCCATTGGTTATTGGATATTGGTAGTCCGAACATGTTAGCTGAAATCGTTTTTTTTGTATCAGTATTCGTTATCAGTTTGCAGTTTCACGACAGCCACTCCACTTTTACGTTTGTGACCAGTTGCTTTGCCCTCATGCTTTCGTTTTGTATCACTGTCATCCTTGTATTTATTAATTCACGTTAACTTTTTAATCTACATTATTCTGTATGTGTGTGTGTGTACTCTTTGTTGGTGTACTGTATGCTGAGGAGTTTTCCTTCTCACTCCGAGTTACTTTGTTTTAAAGTTGTATATAGAGACGAGACACTGATGTGTGGTCCTATATCGAAATTCTCCGCTACAGTATTCTTCTAGCCATCTGAGATATTACCATTGGAATCTATTTTTTGTTTCCGAGGGTTAAAGGTTTCATTTTTATACCAGCCTACGATCCGGCTAACCAGTATTGACCGACTGGAATGCAAAAACCTCCACTTTCACGCCTTTGGGTTTGTACTATATACGGGGCATATGAGTGGAATTGCAAATGTTACAACGCAAGCCAGACGTTCGTTGGTTTCGGCCACTGTGACGAGCTGATTCGGAAACGAGTGCCGCCAATCGTGTATAGATCTGTGTGCTTGTGTAAGGGGCATGTCGTTTATTTGAAGACTAATCGAACAGGTGTGTCCAAAATGCGACTATTCGTTTGATGTGGCTGCGCACTCCTCAATATACTTCAGTTAAACCTCCGTAACAGCGAAAATCCTTGGTGATAGCTGAATGGAAATGTTGGGTGAAGTGACTCTTTGAATAGGGTGTACAAAACTTGACGCAACTACCTCTTTTAAGCAGTATTTTTTAAAGTATACAATTTTCAAAGGTGCATACTAGACTGTGGCCTGCAATAAATAAAATTATTATGTATACAAAATGAAATGATATAGTCTATTGTGTGCAAATCAAGTAAAAGATAAGCCCACGTTTGCTTGTGTGTAATGTTTCTGGCAGAGTGCTCCCCCTTGTCAGTTAACAAGATCCACACTGTCTGAATAACGTTAATCAACGTTCCCATTTGCGAGTATCCTTTTGTGTATATACAGGGGGCACATATAAGATCCCTGACGTTCACTCTGGTACGTTCGATATCTTCACCGATCAGTCTTCACTCATACGTATTATGCTCATCCTTGAATGGTTGTAGCCACTTACATGACACTTTAATGTCTGTTGCTTGCAACTTATTACTACGTCCTCTTGACAAGGATTAAAATATTTATAAATCCAATACATTGATATCAGCTCCAAACAGCCCTATCAGTGGCAGAACTCACATTAGTCGTATGCAGTCGTTTACAAATGATGCTGCCCCTCTCCTCATCAGTGTTGAGGATGTTCTCTTCATTGTAGATGAAGCTGTATATATACTTTCTGTTGACTTTATTCTTGTCTGGGAATTGGCGTTGTCTCGGCCCATCACTTTTGGTGATACTCCTTCGGTAGAAAATGTTAATTCTTTATGTTCTTTGCGGACAAGCCTGTCGATAATTGTCGAATGAGTTCCGCTGATCTGTCATGCCCATTGATTGAATATACTTATTGAAAGTTACTCAGCCAGTTAGCTAACCGCACGTATTATGACAGCACTCAGGTTTGTGCGTCAAACCGTAAGTAAATTAAATAAATGTTTTCCGGTCAATATTGATTGTCAGCTCGATTAACACGTCGATGTCTTTGACGTCTCATCCAGGCCGTGCCATTGATGCGGTGACAAATCCACTATTTCGTGTTTTAGGAGGCTCTGTTTTCAGTGGGTTACCCGGTGTACTTCATGGCACTGTTAGGAAGGTTGGTTTGTGTGTATCTTATTGACCTGGTTGCCATGATAGGGGTGCTGTTGGAGAAGCATCGCCAATATCACGGTGTAGTTTAACAGGTTTTAGTAGACTGCATCGGTTATGAGAAATGTGGCTGTTAACAAAGTTTCGCGGTACCAGAATTCGATTTAAATTTTATCCCACAAAAAATCGTTGTTTTTATTAGATTTTTGGTACTGAAGCACGGTAGTTACGGTATTGCGCCTCTCTGTTTCAGCTGAAGCTATTGGATGGTGAAGACGATTCAAGCATTATGTCAACTTCAATGATGTCGGAATCTAGTGTAGCCTCTGAGGCCGGCTCGACAGCCTCCGGTTCGAAGCTCAAGAAGCCAACTCGATCAGATTCTGCTTCCTCACTTAAGCAACCTAGTCCCACTAAAGGTTGGTCTATTGTTTTTGGGATGACGCTGTTTTTCCGTAAGCTGCTACCAAAAAGACATTTATTAATCAGTGATCCGCTTCCGTTGTGAGTTTCAAGTGGATCAGCTTACCTCCCCCGATTTCCCATTATGTTTTACTCTTAGTATTAAAACGACCTACACTGAGTATACGGACTACATAGCTGAACTTTGTTTATGTTCATACAGTGTACAAAACGTGTTGAAGTGTTCCACTAAGATGACTGATTTGTATCGGGTGGATTATGTCCATTTCAGTTATGATTCTACTATAAGACATATAGTTTCAGATCTACTTTAGTTGTTGCAGACAGGTTGATTGAGACCGTTGAATGTTTCGTCCGCTTACGTAGTTCCTTTTTTTTCTAATTTCACTATCCCAATATGAAGTTTTTTGGGGACCTACAGTTGAATGTGCCCCCATCCCCTACTCTTCATCATATATGGCTTTCCGAAGACCTTCAGTAGAGATTACATCGCATGTGCCCAAGTTATTTTTAATGCGGTCCGAGACGTGATGCATCTGTCCGGAAAATGCCTGTAAACGTTTTGTGTTCTAACACTAGTTTTCTTTTTACCATTAGTGCACAATAAGTGGTCTGATCGTATGTAAACAACTTCACGGTCAGCTGGCTTGTGCTTGACAAAACTCTCGTTTCACGACCGATAACCGAGATAGCATAAGTGCAGCCTGACTTGTTTGACTCTGCACCCCATATAATGATGAAGTGCGCGTCTGCTGATACATTTTTCAATGAAGCCGCTGGTGGTTGGAGGATATCTCAGGGTCTCAAGCGAGGACGTGTTTCTTTTTTCGCTGGAAGGCCTTGACTGATACACCAGACTAAGTTATTGGTTGTCATCTGCTAAATTGAGGACCGTGCGGTCATTCACTACACTGCCTGTAAACGTTCTCAAAAATGGAGTCAGCGTAGTCAGAGGCATAACGATATCTCCAAACTTGGTGACTGTTACTGTTGGCTCTTTTTAAACTGACGTTCATCACTGTTGAGGTCAAGGACATCTTGGATTGCAGTAAAAAATTATATAGGGAAAACTGAAAACGTGCCATTTCCGATATGTATGCTGCCATGAGGTACCTTGCTTCTGAATTCTATGTCATTAATTCGTTCAGCGCGCCATCTCGTCCACCTCCGAATGTGCACCTCATTCTACACTGCTGCTAATCGAACTTTCGCGTATTAAACATAGTAGGTGGACAAATGTACCAATGTGTACAACCACAACCGAACTGTTTGTACTCTTGTACCTTATGAAATTTGGTGTTGTAACAGAATCCATGTTAATTCTACATTGAACGCTTCTTTGTCATTTGTAAGGTTCGCCCACTAGTTTCAGCGTTACCACCACTGTCTCCAATCTTTTTTTGCGCCTGTGACATTACAGTTGTTTCCACTTCAGTCCTACACGTTTTCTAATGTGATTCTTGAGGCTTACCACAAACTATTCCACTTTGAAAAATTCGTCTTTTTAGGCCTGTCCCCAAAACCGTCACCTTTGACTCAGGAGTCCAAATCGCTTCGTCAATCGGTTTCTTCTCGTCCTCGAGGTATCTGTTGTAGTTTGCACTCACAATCGTTCTACATGTTCATCTGCGAACTCACGGGACGCTACTTTTCTCATCGGTCTATTCTTGTATAACAAACTTTCCTGGTGCCACAACTAACTAACCATAATCCAGTGTCTGCTTTCGCACTTGTATGTATGTGTGTGTGTATGTGCTTCACTCCATGCACCCTGGCTTTTGCGTATGTATGCGTATATATGTGTATCCTGATTACGCGATTGTCCTGAGCGAATGAAGTGAACAACCATATGGTTTAGTATTATATACCTTTTGTTTTTATGTTCCCAGGAGATGGAGCTGGATCGAGTATGACTGCGTCTTTAGAAAAAATTCCCATCGCGCAAGTGAGTACTCTGTGTAGTAACAAGAGCTTCTCTTAATGTCTGTGATGGTAGTTGAAGGAGCTTTGGCTATTCCTAAAATGACTGGATTTTCAGTTCTTTATGCTTCTGCTGTTGATGAGTTCAGACAAATCCCGGTTTTGACTGACAATTCTAGGTGTTCAGTAGGGGATGCTTCTCGGTTGCAGCTTCGATTACGCTTCCTGTCCTGGCTCTCCTTAGGGTCACCACCTTAAAGCCCACGACACAGCCTGTCATAACCGACAGCCGGTAATAAAAATTGGGCAGCTGTCGGTTCATGGCTTCGTTCAGCCGTGTTTGATGACCGACTATGTTCTAACTTGCATACTTTGGTGAATATGTGCTATACAAAACGTCATTTATACTGAAGATACCATCTATCGCGCCGCTAATTTAAAAGTCAGATTGGGCCATCGGTGTCAGTTTCTGAATGATTAGTTTAACGCGAATTTAAGCAATGGTATCAGTGTGTAGAACTGTTTCAGCAAAACCTCTTTGAACACTGTAGACACAAAAATATGTAGAGACACATTACACCGCTGCTGTTCACCAGAATAAAGTATTCAGAATACATAATGTACACTGTGAATTCATTTCCAACACGCTGCTAACTGACAAACATGCTTAACGCCTTCAGAATAGAAAGCGTTTAGATCGATCTGGAAAGTCAGTGGTGCTGATTGCTAAACTCACGACAGACAGCGAATGTTGTTTCGTTATTTCTCTAACTCAGCTCGTCGGCTATGAACGAGTGATCAGAAATGCCTTGCAATACTCATAAGTTTGTGAGCTATAAGTATTAATCTAAACTGTAAACAGTGTAAACACTCATCGAATGTTGCTTTTGTGATCTATACCTTGTGATGGGATACAAAGCATTTCTTGTTCAGTGAGTGTTATTCATTTACGAGTTCGTTTACGTGTTTTTCAGATATTTCGGTGCACTCTCACCATCACTTTAGGCTTTCTTTTTATTCTATCCATACAGACATTCTCACGTCCGCGATAAAACTGATTGATGCAATTAGTGGTCAAAAAACAGAAACATTGGCTCTTCGTGATATTAGAACAGTTACTGCTCGCGATTAATCCCCACATCGCTTCGTTTGATAGTTTTTTTTCTTCTTTGGTTTGTTCGATTGTCTGGCGGCCGCCAAGTGATAATTCAACAAGATTTCTGTTTGTCAATCATGTTGGTTACAAATTGATCACGTTGATTTTTCTCTTGCACTAATTCTAGCCTAAAGATGTGAAGATGTCATTGGTAAGACGCGCACTGGTTGTGAGGTATTATCGAGTGATTGATTTGGCTTTGTGAAGAAAATCCCCTATGATCTTGTTTGTTTCTCTAACAAATGTTTACGCAACCACTTCTTACTCTGTCTTGTTTGTGACGGACAAATTATTTCCCTACTAACGGTGGCTTTTTATTCACTGACGTTCAGTAATTCACTCTATAATCGTTCAGACAGTCTCCTCCACGTTTTCTCAGTCAATTCATAAAGCTGACTCCTTGAGCCTCTTTGAATGATTTTTTCATCTATCAACTAATTCCATTTTGGAGTCCTTGTTTATTTTAGTTGCGGTTAATTTCTGTGCTTCCGTCCGATCAGATCGATCGTTCCACTTTTTGACCCGACGTCACGTTTAATTCAACATTACACATGCCTCTGCTCACATGTAGACATCTTCTGGCTCCAGTCCGGCTATTGGGACCGAGGATCGACGAAGGTCTTCGGGGATCGCGAGGCCTGTTGCTGTTAGTACATCATCCACACCGACCAAACAATCCCCAGGTACGGTTGCTTCGACAACTGGGTTAAAGAAACTTGATTCCCCTGTCACCACCCCGTCATCCACAACAAATATTTCACAAACGTCCACTACTTCAAAGTCCAACATGCCTGTTCAGCCGACGGTAAAAAAGAACCTACCTTCCAGTCCGATAGTAGAAAAGCCTACCAAAGTAACTTCTCTCATGCCAGTGGCCCCCACTCCTAAAACAGACACCTCCCCGGCACCTGTGAGTCCCGCGGTGGTGGCCGATGTTCGTCGTGTTTCCGGTGCTGGCGATGGGACGCATTCTCCCGATACGGAGCTGGAAATTACGAATCTACGGGCTGAGATCAAAACGTTAAGTGACCAATTAGAAGCATTGAAGATGAAACGTGAAGAAGATCGAACAAAACTGCAGGAATTGGAACGTTTGAAAATTCAGCTGGCGCAGCTGGAAGAAAATCGACGTTTAATGCGGGAACAGGCCGCCGACTTACAACGTAGTTTAGCGCAAGCTAAAACGGTGAGTTGTCTTCATGACGGTCTGCTGTACGCCGCGCCAAACTTTTTAATGGAATGTTTTCTAACTGCTCTTTTTCTGTTTGCTATAGCTAGTACTCGAGTAGTCCTTTTCGTTGTTGTCTCCTTCTCTTACAAGTTGTTCCTTTACACGTTGTTAGTGGTTAAAAGTTATGTAAATTTTACTCGCTTTTCTTTCGTAGGAAAAAGCTGAGGTTCAAGAGGCATTTGACCGATATCGCGAAGAAACTGCGGACATGGTAGAGAATATGGAAATGGCGACATTGGACAAAGAAATGGCTGAAGAGAAATTGGACTCAGTCACTCATGAGTTGGAACTTTTGAAAGAACAGGTGGAAGAGCTAACTTTAGAGAATCAAATTCTCAAGGAAGAATCGGAGGAAAAAGGTGGATCTCAGTCAACATTAACCTGTATAACATTAATTTTTTTTATCACTACCTCTCTTACTTTGCTCTAGTGAACATTGCATACTAACATTCATTTCGGGGTGTTAACTACCTGCATGGAAGAAAGTAACCATTCTTCACTTGCCTTTATTTTGTTCGTGTCAGCCAAATTGAATCGAGTCGATCTTTGATGTGCGTACGTTGCTGGATAACATTAGATGCGGTGGTTTGCACACCACATGGCTTACACGGGTTCGATCAGCATATTTTATGCAAACAGCACCGTTTGCCGCCCAGACATGTTACAGTTCCACAGTCGTGCACTAGTTGAGTAATCACACCCTCAGAGTGAACAAAGCAATTTGTTACGGCTATCTTGGTTAACATTATTTATATGACTCTTGATGAAAGCTGATTATTCATCCGGTCAGCATTTCTCACTTATATCTGTTTGTTAACTTAATTCGTCCATCCGATGCTCGTTGACAAACACCAAGACAGAGTGACGATCGATTAAAGCATAGAAGGCGAACTGCTAAGTCACAATTTACTTTGAGGAGCTGAACTGATAACATGAACATTTCAAATACACTTTCCGATAAATCGGAAGAAATGGGTTGGGATACCTTGACCACACCGTCGATTGTTGTATCGGAAAAGACTTACTACAAGAACATATGCATATCTGCTCACGAGTGAGAAAAACTGATTGAGTGACCGACCGACGTCCATCATAGGTCGCGTGGGCGTTGTCTACAAAGATGTCCAGAGCAAAAAAAATCCCATTCACTCTCATCAACCGACTTTTCAGCTTGTCACATTTGTAAAAGTACAGCGGGCCTATGCAAGCTGATTGCAGTGGTTGTCTGATTTGCGAAGGATGAGCACTGCAAATCACCTTTCTCACTCGTTTTCTGAATTTATCATCATTCCTTTCGTATATAAGAACAACTACACACAGAGACTCAGGTTACCGTGTCCCAGTACACCTTCATCCTCTGTTGAGCTATCGTGTTGTGGAGTTCGTTTTAGTGAGTTTCATTTGCTACTGGAAACACCCGAACCACAGTGTTACTCAATGCAGTTCTGTGCGGTGTTTGCCATGTTTTGTTGCAAATTTATTTAGAATTGATAATCCTTCTGCGACAGCCTTTTTTTGTTACACAGCACATGATATCATGAAGGAGATGTATGCACGCATTCCGTAAACCCTCTGTATAAAATATAACTGTATGTAACTCCAATGAGTGGTAGTCAGTCGCTTGTTAAATCAGTGTTTAAAAATGTGAAACCTGGAAAAATGTGAAAACTGTGAAAGATAAAGAATCTCACAGTTTGGTTGTTCTTGGGAAGAATGAGGAGGAGGTAAACTCAGTGCGACAACATGGCAAAGTACTTGTTACGGACAACTGGGCGCTTGAAAGAAATTCAGAGAGGAGCACACCTGATAAGTTCTTAAAGACATTTGCTGTAGTAATACTGATCGGGAGAGAAGACTGGTAGCATTTCGTTGCAATTTCGAGATTGAGGATCATAAGGTATTGTTGAATCGTTCATGAGGCGCAATACTTTGACTCAAGTTGTGCGAAAGAGTGAAGTGTGTTTGGGATCCCATTCAAATTAGATGCGCAGTACTCCAAGGTGTGACGAGTTTTGGGTTTATCATTTACAAATAGTGGATAAACCTGGGGACGTTGTGTCTGCGTAATTGGAACAATATTAAAATCAAAGTTAGATCATGAAATGTAGAAAACCATCGAAAGAAAGATATTTGAATGAATTTTGAATTATTGAAGGCTACTGCATCAGTCTGAAATCGGTCGTATCCCTCTGTTCGTAGAGTTGTTGACTGAAGCCAAAAATGATAAGAGCTGTTGTAATGCCGAATGTTGGTTGGGGTGAACCGGCAAATAATAGAAAGTCGCATCATCGGAGAGAACTTGCAAGTAGCGAGATGGTGTGAATCGATGAATCCTTGAGAAACGCTGATAATGCTGAGAGGCTGGTGTTTCGTCCATACAATCTGGAGTCGAACGTCTCTTTAGAAAAGCTGCAGTCCAAGAGAATAATCTACAATTAAGTTCGTACGTAGACAGCTTAGGTTAGAAACTTTCGTTCCAAACTCGATCGAAGCCCTTCGATATTTCGAAGGTGGCAAATGACCATATTTGAGGGCTATAAATAAGGAGATCCCTTTTGCGTTGAACTCGTAGTCATTCTGATGGTTGCGAAAGTATTATCCGTCTTAACATCCTACTTTATATTTTTCCATGGTTCATCCTCATTACGGCCTTGAACCTGACTAGAAGGTACTGTGGTTCGAGCCGTCCCTCACTTCAACAGTCACGTTGAATATGCTAGAAAAAACGTTATTGAACAGGCTAAAAAAAGTAACTGAAAACGACTAGGCGCAAGATTTGGGAATAGTATGGATGTAGGTACACCATTGACTACGCCACACAGTCATCTCGGGTAGCGTTTCTAACCAGAAATTTGAATTATCACAAGTGCCCTAACCGAGCAGGCAACACTTACCCACTTCTCGCAATGGAACTGTCAGGATTACCATATTTCTTGACCATATTGTTGCCTGATCACCACGCGGCTTCACCCAACTTTTTGTGGTCTCAGGAAACAATGCCCGGTACGACAAACGCTCAGTTGGTATGTGGAGTACGTGACCCATCCGTTGCAGGCTGTGGAACGCGATTAGTTGACCAGTTGATCGTGCATCCCGAACGTTCCGGAATGCGCTTTGGCGAACGGCCGTAATATTCACGCTATCAGTCCACTCAATGTGGGCTTATTGGCGAAGACAGCTAAGATCAAACATAGCAAGTTTGATAACGTCTTCGTTGCGAGCAGGCCACGCTGACAAACGCCACTAGAAGTACTGAACGCCCGAGACATTTATCCATACATCCCCACTCTGCTTGCAGAATGGGCATACGCTGATCTGGATAGATTCACCAATTTTGTTGCGGACTTTCTTGCGGAGAATGCAGTTTCAGCGAACGTTATGAGCATCGGAATCGAAAGCAGATATTGAGTTTAAAAAACCATGGTCGTCGACTGTCTATAAGAGTGGCGATGATCCAAGATCCGTCCAGGACCAGACCGGAATCCTTCCTGTTCTTCACGTATATCACTTTCTCTGAGTGTTGTAATTTGACGTAATATGAGACTAGTGAGCAACTTAGACGTAACAGATATTAAGGTTGTGCTCCTGTCGTTGTCACATAGACGTCGGGCCCGCTTTTTGAGAACGGGGATTACTCTTGATAGGCACCAATCACAAGGTACCTGTTCAGCTGCCCAAACCGTCTGGAGGAGTTTTGTTGGTTCTCATGTGAACCTCTCTCCAGCGTCCTTGAAAAGGGGCGGAAAGAGAATATATGGTCAGGGAACGTTGTTTCCTTCCAATATCCTAAGCTTCAGAATCACTTCTGCTTTCGACTGAGGACCGTGTGAAACGCAATAACAAACCATTCAGAGCCCGTGGTCTACATGGTCTGGTTGTGGCCAGCTGAATTGTCCCCGAAAATTTTCAGCTCACCTGTGAACTTGGTGTGATTCGTTGGTGATACGTGAATCATCTCACTTACATCGTCTCATTTATATCAACTGGATGGCCAATACATCGACGGATCAGGGAGAATAGCCTTCTGCTATTCCCAGGTAAAATGACACGTACCATCACTTTAGACTTTCCACCGAAGAGTTCACAGTCTTTGCGCAATCTTTTGGTCAGGCTGCGTTTAAATTCTCGATGGTCGTCATCATGTTTAGAGCCAGGTGGAGTCGACGCTTGTTCATGGTTTACCGAAACATACTTCTTCACAGCAAGCTTTTATGGTTGCTGTGATTCGTTCCCAGTATTCGTTGGATTCTCTTGTCTAACTGGACCTGAGCAATTTGTTCACCACTGTCCCCTGGTGAGCATTCTTTACACTCTGCTCGTTCGAATGCCAATTAGTTGTCTTGCATTTACGAGTGTATTACCTCTGGGCAAATGACAGAACAGACCGGGCACATACAACAGCATGGTCTGAGTTTAGGTGATTGCTCCAAAATGTTTTCCGACCGTGGCGGATAATAAGCCGGCGGTCGCCGTCAACCGTTGGGCGATCGGAGTGTTGATTGTTTAAGGATATCTTTTCTGATGCCCTCCTCCCTGATTCTGAAGACAGCAGTTCGAAAATTACAAAAATAGTTTTGTTGTATACTCGGGATCATGGATCACTACCTAAGCATTCCTACGAGATCAACCCTATGAGTTCAACTGCTTTTCGTCTGGCTGCTTTGCTTTGGCCTACCTGACAAGGTTGTACCTGGATCGAAATCCTAATCAAAATAGCCCTCCGGATCGATGTGGTACACAAGCCTGACCCGACATCGAGGTGGCAGAATAGGGCATGTTCGCGCTTCTTTACGGTGATTAATTTCCTCATGTTTCGATAATTTTAGGTATCAAAGGTTGTACAGTCAACGACATCCGAGCAAACATCAGTTTCAACAAGAGTAGTTCATGAATATCTTGCGTAAACCAGTTCAGCTCATTGGGACTCGCTTCCAGTTGGTAGTGTTAGTACAAACTTTGACTCTTGAATATACACATCGAGATGACCTCAACTATCCAGTTATAAGGTTGAAGGTTGTAGTTTGCGCTCGATGCGCAACATATGATATAATTGAGGTATCATTTTGGTGAATTTCTATGGCTTATATTCTTAACAAATTATTGGTAAACAGTCACCAACCGTTTGTTATGCGGTTGGCGCGTTCTTTTATTTTTTTTGCTAAACTAAAACGACTGAGGTCACTTTTTATCATTTCTGACCAATATCTTTGTTTTTTTTCCACGCGTCTTTTTGATTACTTCTTTTCCGCTAGACCTAAGTGTTTCGCTTCACCGAACGGTAACCTATTGTTCTGAGCATGTCTACGCATGTTGGCTTACTAATATCAAAAAGTGACTCTCTTGTTGTCTTAAGTATGGACGTTCTTTCTTTCTGTGTAGTTTGTTTCTTAATCGGAATTCCTAAATCCGTTTGAATTTTTTTTCAGTCGGCCCTAGTCCAGACGGAGCTCCTTCTCAACAACAGTTAAAGAATTTGGAACAACAAAACGAACGGATGAAGCAAGTACTTGTCAAGTTACGCGATCTGGCTAACCAGGATAAACAAGACATATCGAGGTTAAACAAAGAGGTATGTCAGATGTTTTTGTCCGACCGTTGAGTGTTGTCATTGTGGGTTGTCAGCACTGAACCTGGCTTAAGCGTAGTCATGCGGTGTAAGTTTCGTATGTGGGATCGATTGGATGCTCCTGTAGTGATGACCTTACCTTAATTCATTGAGTTAGGCGTCAAATGTTTTCCATATTGCTGTCAGTTTCACGGAAGTGTTTCAAATTTCTTAGTAATATCAGTAGCCATAATTTTGGTGTTCTTACTGGTTTGTCTGAAATGACTAGAACCACGACCTGTTTATGGAAGTCCGTATTTTTTTGACGTTTACGCGAATGGGTTATGAAAAGATACTTAACGAGTTAAACCAAGTTTTTTTTCTACCCCACTTATATACCTCAAGACGTTGACTGTCTTGTGAAATACAAAGCCGATTACGTGAATTTGTGTTGAGAATGATTTTTCGTTGAATATGTCACGAGATTCATTACGGCGCATTCACTGAGAGAGTGCGTGCTCTCCCGGATTAATAACAGAGGGTCAAACTAATTTGTGCAAACTTCATACTTTGCGTTAGATGCTGTTTATTCAAATATGGTTAGAGTTCTGTCGGCACTTGCTCCTTTTCACAAAACCTCGCGAGTAATTTTGCTGACTTCCTCTTTTGTGTTCTAGGCAATGTAAAGTAACCGCTGTTTGTACACGTATTCTTCAGCGAGATATATTTTTTGTGACCAACTTTTTCTGACCATTAGCATATGGTTTGAGAAATCAGAGATAATACTCACAATCGTGGAAATTGTTGACTGGTAGACTTTCATAACTCTCCTAATTTGATGTGACTCAGCCCCCTTTGTACATTTTTATCTGCACTTTGTGAGTTTGCTGTAAATGATATTCCTATCTTCCAAGCATGTAGTTAGAGCGCAGTATTAGCAAGTAAGTTATGCGTAGTCACACAAACATGAATAAACTTGAACAGTTCGTTTCCTCCGATAAAAGCGGTAGGAAAAAGTCGTACGATTGTGTTCCCTGAGCGTCTGAGTTCACTCCATGCAATCTGTTTTGTTTTGGTGTCTTGGTATTAGTGGGCATTACAACCATGAGTTTCTGTAGTTAAAATTTTATATATTTAGGCGGTAAAAATGTTTAGAACAAAAATACGGTTATGTACGATTATACAACGAGACTGGACCTTGACGTGGTGTGACGGCTTGCGCATCTCGATGACCTATTGGGCTAAACTGGACGGTGTGGCCACCACACCGACAGAGTCATTCATACCAGGCAGGCCAATGGGTAGAAGTCTGATGGACCAGTCTGCTGGTCCTCCAGGTGGCGTGGTTGCATTCAAGACTGTCGTTCTTATTGGAGCACGTACTTGGATTCAGATCATGCGTTGGTATGTTGTCGTTTTGTTGAACAACGACCGCACGAACAGCAACGACTGGCTATTGAGCAATTGGCTTTACCATCGGTAAAGCGTAAATATCAAACCAGCTTAGAAAGCTGCCTTAGTGCTATTCACTCCGAAGGTCCTAATAGCTGCTGGACTCAAATCTCACAAGCTGTTCAGAAAACAGGTACTATAGCATCCGGCATAGGGGTACATAGGTTTAACAAACATTGGATTTCAGAGAAATCTCTGGAGTTGTTAGAGGCCAGACGGAAGATTCCTCCTTATAGTTCACATAACAAGTATAGAAGAGATATCCGTAAGAAACTGAAACGTAGTCTACAG
>LUCH01001312.1:27664-107059 GCA_013368495.1 Paragonimus heterotremus
ATGCCAGCTATTCGCTTGTCACATCGAGCACTGTTTGCCGATGCTTCAACCGATTGGCATAAGGTGCAAGGTGAACAAATGATGACCTGGCGTAGACAAATGAAATTGTTCATCAAGGGGTAGGCCACTGTAGATCGATTTCGTCTTCCGAACTGGGGCCCTCGCGACTCGCAGAATCGATGGCTTGAGACGTTAGATGAGATGGGGGCTAACCGAGCTCATTGGCATGAATGTTGTCGTTGTTTGTCCGAGTTGTCTGTGAAATGAGTGCACTTAATGACGCAGGGCAGTGAAAGCCGTAGGGAAGCTGTCTTGCTGATGACGCCTCACTTTCACTTACAATTCGGTTGTTTGTTTGCAAGGTGTAGGCGCCTTGATGTTGTATGTTTGAATGTAGACGTAGCTATTTTTAGTGACTAGGTCCCCTCCCCTTTCCCTTTCTTTTCTTCTCTCTTCCTAAACAGGGTTTGTTTCTTCCTCTTCTTCTCCTTCTTTCTCTTCTTCTTCGTGGTTGTGTGCCAGTTAAGCATCAGTGTGAACCACTGATGTATTGTTGTCTATGATGATGATAAAGATGGTGAATGTTTCACATACTTGGGTAGCGCTATCTCGTCAGTCTGTAATATTGCTGATGAGATATCAGCGAGGATAACAAAGGCACGAGTTGTCTTTGCCAAACTGCGTCATCTATGGCGTCGAAGAGACGTTCGGTTGTTGCTTAAAGGAAGAGTATATAATGCTTGTCTACGTTCAATTTTGCTCTGTGGTTCGGAAACGTGGCCTGTTCACAAAGAAGATATCAACAGGCTTGTTGTGTTTGACCATTGTCGTCTCCGCCAGTTGGCCCATATTAAGTGGACTGATCGCGTGGGCAATGTGGAAGTTCGCCGATGCGTATTCCGGAATAATCGGGATGCGCGATCAATTGGTTAACTAATCAAGGTAAACAGCTTGCGATGGTTGGATCACGTACTCCGTATGCCATCTGATCATTTACTGTACCAGGCATTATATACTGAGGCCACCGACAGTTGGGTAAAACCGCGTGGTGGTCAACCAACAACTTGGTCACGAAATATATAGACCGTGACCACTTCATTGAGCAAAGTGAGTAGGCGTCGCCTGCCTGAATGGGGTCCTCGTGATCACTCAAACCACTGGTTATAGACGCTATCCGAGATGGCGGTATGTCGCAGTCAATGGCGTACCTGTATCCATATCGTTTCTAGTTTTTCCCCTTAGTCTTCCTTTAATAATTTTCAACCTTCTTATTGACGTTTTCTTTTAAGATATTCCACGTCACTGTTGAGGTGAGCGACGGCCCGAGCCATAGTACCTTTTGGTCAGGCTCATGGCTATTATGATGATGCTCATGATGAATGTTTTTTTAGTGATTACTAGAAAGTCAGCTTAAGGAACTGCGCACATGCAATCTCCCCCATTTTCTGTTCGCTTTCGATTTATTAAGTAATACCGTTTTGGTGGAACCTCTATATGAACACAGAAGTTCTGTAACCCTAATAATCCTGGTTAACTTCTAACGCCTCTCTGCAACTCTTTCAGGTGAATGAACCAAAACTTAATCAAAGCGTTCCATTCGTTTTGATCTAAGTTGTAAATTTATTTGTCTCGATCAGCCAGTAAGTGATATAGGTATCCGATCGTAAGTGGGAAGAGACCAGATCACGTATCAGTTTTCGGGTCTAGCGGTTTGTTCAGCTATTGAGGATGGACGGTGGTGGCAGCAGAAGAGAAAAAACAGAAACACGAAACTTGGTCGTGGTGGGTAGTGGCTCGCAGACTGAAGAACAAGGTCATATACACATCTGTGCTAAGTAGAGGTGAACTGTGCGAGCGAACCAAAGCAGTCAGGAAGCTTTAATTTGTGGTACGGTACAGGAGTTTCAAAATCCTTCTTTAACTAGGGTCTGAATGTGTAAGAGTTGAATACTCCCTTGCGTTATATGCTTTGTAACGGACCGATTTGTTGGAGTTGCAGTTTACTGAGTCCTCGTGGGACAATTTGTATCGTGGATACTTTCATGCTTATATGCGTATTAACTTCAACATTTTTACTCACAAGCAAATATATTTTTGATCTCAGGATATAATTAGCTGAAGTTGTTGGGACATGTACCGATGCTAATCAGAGTCCGATCAGACTCGGTATATGTCCCAACAGGGACATAGCCAGTCTACTAACGTTGGACTCGTGATCTTTGCTATGGGGTTTCCAGTTGTTAAACTGTAAGTTATTCGATGTCATGAAATATATTTAGTCACTTGGTCTGTGTACTGTCGTGATGACCAAACATATGCAGTCGTGGTCACTAATGCTTGTGCCTGTTTGTTGATAGTCGTAACCACTTACATACCGTGAGTTTCAGCTTCCAACATTGATATTGCTATCGTTAACTCAGCTTCAGCCGTTTGTTGCAGCTTATCCACAAACGCGTACGTCTCAATTGTAGTTTTTTCCGCCTGGTCACGTTGTTAACTTCTCGTTTCTACCAGATCACCACCCTTGAGTCTGAAGTCGGTCAGCTGAAGACAGAGAAAGAACGTCTGGCAGAACAGTTGAACCAGTCTGTGGAACAGATGATAGAACTCAAGGAACAGGTGGATGCTTCGCTTGGCGCCGATCAGATGGTGAGTCAGTTAACGCAACGAAACCTGGAGTTGGAAGAACAATTGGAAAAGCTTACTGAAGAACGCAACGATTTGGTAAGCTTTATGGTTGGCCCACCTCAACTGCACTGCATTTATCCACCCGTTTTCTGTGTAGTGTCCATATTTTTATCTTCTCTGTCGAATGCCCCATAATAATCCCATTCGCCTTTGAAGCTATCAGTTCCACCTAGTTCTCACGTGATTCGTTTCTTCTAGTTCTTTTTAGATATATGACATTTTTGCCTTAATTGCAGCGTTTACTCGTTTGCCTCTGACATTTATACCGAAGTGTATATTTATGTTTGCCCTATGGCTACTAACCTTTGATGTGGTTTGTATACGGTTGGCAGTTGCCCATGCGTACCTCTTGTTTTGAATGTAGTTTACTAATTCACGGATTACATCCGCGTACGATTATTTTGTTGTTAAATCTTCCGAAAATGTGCTTTATCTCACTCATTGTTGACATTAGACGGTTTTGGCTTGCTTGTTTTAACATCCCGCTTGATTAGTTTACACTAATCGACTTTCTAACTGCAATGGCACCTTGAAAGATATTTATTGATCTATTTACTAAACGTTCCGTTTATCTATGCAGCCGTGATCAGTTTTCATTGGATTTCTGTTTCTTCTCTCATTCTCTGTCCGTCCGTTTAGGAGGCTTTATGTGAAATGAACGATGAATTGCAAGAAAACAGCAGAGATACCGAGCGCGAATTACGTGAAGAGATTGAACAAGGCCGGACACAAATAAGCCAGCTAGTACGACATATGGACGCTTGTCGAGAGACCATCGCAGACTACGAGAAAACGTTGAGCAAGTTCCGTGATTTGGTCACTGATTTGCAAGCCCAAAACTCGGAGCTTCGTCGTTCCCTAGCCGATGATAAACGTCAGCATGAGGTGCAACTCCAGCAGCAAGTTCTGCCACACGCCACCGAAGCTCTCGCTGGCACCCCGCCGAACGCCGGTTTCGGATTGGTGTCGCAAGCGCAGACAATGGCTAAAGTGTGTTTGCTTGTTCACAGCCCATCTTTTATTTTCTCCTCTGCTTTCTATTTTCCTATACGTTTTCTAATCATTTGGAATATGGTTACGGAGTTTTATTTAGAAAATTACTTTGCAACAGATCTACGTCATACTAGACTGCTGTGCTTTTTGAGTGGTTGCAAACGTGAGCGGACGTACATATAGCCATTGGAAGATAAATATGTGACCAGTTCATATTCGTGTAATGACGGTAGTTCGCTGACCTTTGTAGATATCGATGTATCTGTTGTTCACTTCAGCCACCGGAAATAAGTCACATTTGTGACCGATAAGTCCTTCAGTGGAGATCAAACTATACGAACAAGCGAGTTCTGCTTTGCGAACTGGTCGCAATTAGGTTCATGTTTGGTTTGCGTTTGTGGGACCTGGTGTCCCTGAGCTGAGAACTCTCATTGAATGTCAATCCCAGATATTGTTTTCTGCCTTGCTTGTCCAGTGGCAGCATCATTATGATGCATAGTTATGGCAGTGTGCATAAATTGACTGCATGCATTCAACGCTAGATGACTGTTGTTCACCATCAACTTCGTTGGTCCTAACACGTCTCGATGTTTGCTGTGTTTGCTCATTTAGACTCAGATAGCCGGAAGTGGTGTAGCTGACATCTGCCAGTATGACATTCAAATATGAAGGTGCGGCTGTGTCTTTCACTCTAACCGGGCAGGGCTCAAAAAGAGTGTTGTTGGTGTGTGACTACAGCGGTAACGGCACGTGCTCCATTTTCGGTCATCACGATCATATTCCGTTTTAAATTACCCGTGTTATTGCGATACGGTGTACTTTCAAATTTGTTACCATTATTCCACTCCCTTGTTTTTGTTTCATAATTACCGTACCACCTGCATTTGCAAAAATTTTAACAGTTGTGGATACACAGTTTTATCACAACGTAGTTCAGTTAGTGAAAATAGTCAAATCGGTTATCTCACAATTGCCTGAATTTTCAAACAAAATGCGACCTGCATTTCGTTTCAAAATTTCAACTTAACACCCATCCTTCCATTAACAAAACTGTTCCGCTCAAAGCACTGCACATTTACCGACTGATTTATTCGATTGTTGCAATGAACATATGTGGATAGTAATCTTCATAGGTTCCAGGTTGGATTAACATCGAGATCTGAAGATGTTCACCGGATTACTCCATCACTTTAATTGCCCACTAGCCACTTTCTCTACTTCTGGGCCGTATGCATGCTATAGTCGCCTCGTTGAACTGCAGCAACCTTGCAGATGGCAAGCATCTCACTCTGTGAATGATAATTTTCGTCTTTCGAGCAAAAAACATACACGAACCTGTTCGAAACTGAAGCTGCTCAGCTCATCACACCACCACATTTACACGATTGTCTGTTGCACGTATCAGTCACTTCGTGTACGTCACACGAATAACGGTGCTGACCATCCAAATTGGTTTTATTTCCATTGGAGGAGACCATTTTTTGGCACTGATCCGTTCAGGCAGCGCGATCCTCATCTTAGCGTACTCAGTGTTATTTATGGTACTTCTGTGTCTGTGTTCGTTAGAGCTTTCGTTGTACAAGTAGTGATGAACTGCATTTGATCCTGTAAATTGTAGCCTTTAAAAAGGTTCAAAGCCAAAACCCGTTTGATGCTGCGTACATCGCTGTTTCTCATAGATACCTTGTAATATCGTTGTTTTGTTTAAGGTGTAGAGCGCCTTCACTTTGCGGTTTGTTCATTCTTAGACCTGTTCTAGAAAATTGTAACGTTACTACATACCGTGGTTTTCCTCCTCTTCAGGCCCTGTTTGATTGATCTGTGATGTCTACCGCTTCAACTTGAACACAGCTCAGCACCTGAGTTATGCCCCCTACTTAGTCCAGACAGAACAAGACGCAATCACCTTAGATGGTCTTACAGTTCCGTGAACAGTCATTCACAACCATTAGTTTGAATTACTTTGCAATAAACCCCCGTTCACATTAAAATTTGCTACAGCTACAGCTACAGCTACAAAAACGGATCAACCCACTAGATATTGTCGTACTTTTAATAGAAAATCGGGTGACCTGGCAGTTACCTGATAGACCACATAAATCAGTCCAAGAATTTTAATCTCAAACTTCCAGTGTACACTTATCTAAAACGAAAAGCCATTCGCTAGATTTATTTTTCCCTAGATTTCTAAGTCGTGCTACTTCTTAATAGACTTAGCATGCTTGGTAACTTAATTTCACCACTCTTTTTCACATAGATGATTGAAGGTGACCTGCGTCGTCTCGAAGCCGAGCAAAGTAACGCCCACGTGGCACGACTAACCGCCTTCCTTCCGGACTCATTTCTTCGACGTGGTGGTGATTATGATGCCCTTCTTACTGTTTTGCTAATCGATCGTATGGCTGCAAAAACTGACTTACTTGCAACACACGTAAGTTGCTGTGACACTTGTAACCTGTCCCCATTATTCAGCAGACACTCCGGGTCCCCCAACGTCTACGATGTGATTCGTATTAGGATTGTGTAATGAGCTAAGTTTCAAGTTCTATTCGAACTTTGTAAACCGGGAATGGATATTCTTTTATCAGGGGGTTATTTGTGAGATTCTTATTTTGTCTGCCTAAATTGTTCTTCCTTTTGGACTTAATTAAAAATCTTCCTCAAGTAACTTAGAACACCATGTATTCGAATCTCATTGAGTTCGTAAGGAGTAATACATTAATGTTCGAGAAACAGTCACTTAAGTCACATATCGAGTGTTAGCTTTTGCCCACAAAATTGGCTCATGTTCCACTAGTCGACAAGTTAGTTATACCTAGAACAAATGCTGAGCCGAAATCTGCATCTTTGCAACGGATAGCTGCTAGCCCGTCAGAAACTACGGGTAGTTCGACATACTGAATTGAGTGGAAGCTTTCACCAGTGAAATACTTTTGAACAATGGGTTTGCTGTCATCATGAAGCTGTCGAACAGAAGAGAAACGGGTTTGATTTCCATTCGTGCAGATTTCCATATAGGTTTCGTCGTTTATCTCTGCATATAGCCGTTCTGCGTGATATTTAGTTTGTACAAACAGGACGATTGTCTCCTCATGTGTCTTGCAAAAGTTAGTCACCTCAGCCGGCTCGGACAATAACCTTCGTTTAATGTTGCCATGAACTTGTTCATATGGAACTAGGATCAGACCGTGGTCTCTAGTATCACTATTTGACAGCAGTTATGTGCGCGACCAACCTTTCTCGAATTCACAATACATAATGAACAGGTTACGAGCCCACCTAACTGATATTTGTTTGGACGGCCCTCCGCCCTGGTGTCATCCATTTTGTAACGTTATGTTGAGGGGTGTTTGGCTGACAGACATCGCCAAGTATTGCGCTAAGTTGTTTTATTTGCGATTTCGCGAATTCAATGTTATTTTAATGAAATTAACATTTCCATCGGTTTTATTGTCACTTTCGTTTGTTGGCGATTAATAGACGGTTTCTCAAATGGACAGTTCTACGTACTTTGAGGGTGATAACTTCTGAATATGGACGCCTATAGTGTATTCTTTAAAATACTCAATCTGCTACTGGTAAGCTGATATGGTTGCACTACGTTCACATTGACCATTGGGTATATAAGTTGCTTTATATATATATATATATATATATATATATATATATATATATATATATATATATATATATGCAAAAGTTGCTGAACGCTGCGATATGGTGATTCGGTCGGACTTAATATGAGATCAGTGATTCAGTAGTAAACGTAGTTGTTTCTTGCAAGCTTGGTTGGAGTTTTTAATCTCAGTTATGGCAAAGGTGTACACCACTTGTGCGCTGTGACAAGAATGGAGCTCGAGCGTAATACTTCTTTTCGAAGAGGTCTGCTTCAAAAGTCTCTGAATACGAATGTTGCAATAGGTCGTGAGTAGTGTTTAACATGTGTCTACCTAATCCCCTACTGATTGTCAATATTAGGTGATTTTTTCAATGCTATTGATGTCTGTCTGCGTTCATTGTGTAGTTGGCAGTTGGTGGTTATATGTGGTGCTCAACTGAAACACAAAACAACACACTCTTCTGTTGACCCGTCTGTCTTTGCCTCATCAGTAACCACGGCCATGCGTCGGCTCGTTGGAAATCGATGAGCAAGGCTTAGGTCCAGTTAGATGGGAATTACTTTTTTACTTAGGAAATCCTATATCCGAACTTCTTGAGGTTTTTGATGTGTTGTTTTCTTGCGCACGACGTTCGAGGATACTCTCTTATAGGTGCTCACACTGCCTCTCAGAGTGCAGAGAAACTGAGAGGAAGCAAATGTATCCTAGCTCATTTGATCGGGCTGTGGGCAGACACCAAGTGAATACGGTGGCCAGACACCCTTGAGTTTGTTAGACTGTCTAAATCCGGAGGAACTGTGGAGCAATTTCACCGATATATTCCTCATTATTTCTCATGATAATGGTCATCTTGTGTTGCCAGGGCTGAGTAGTTAACCTTTGCAAACTTATCGACTAAGAGGCGGTTAAAGTCTCCCTTCGTGCTGGTTTCCGTAGGTAAGCTTAGTTTAATCGAACCAAATCCGGACATTTTCATCTGTTGCTACTGTTGTAGAAATGTCATTTGCGAATCAGTTTATATATATATATATATATATATATATATATATATATGGTGCGGTTTGGATAAAGTGATTCTGGTTGGTTTTAGAAAGTTGACCCTTTCCATAGACTTAAGGCTTGTATCAACAGTAGATAAGAAAGCTCGGCCCGAGTAAACTGTTGATCTCGGCCCACTTGAGATTAAGGTCTTTTTAAATACGTTTGAAGTTCTGCTTTTTTAATGTCTTTTGTTCATTATCGACATACTTAACGAGTGGTATTTGTGTCGCGTCGTTTTTATGATTGGTACGATGTCCAGCTAACTGTGATTATCTCGTTTGCAATATCCTTCCTCTGTTTCCCCCCGCTAATAGATCACCGAACGATATCCCTTACCGTCATGTATTCCTGGTCAGACCAAGCCTCCAACGGGTATTGGATTGTCGGAGACCATTCCAACTGACCAACAAAATCTTTCGAGTAATATCGGTGAAATCCGACTTCCTGGTTCCGCTGCACCTTTACCTCCAATGACCAAAAGCAGATCCGAATTCTACAGTTTCATTACCTGTTTGGTTTTTCTTTTGAGATGCTGGTCTGCCTTACTAATTCAGTACAAACAGTGAGTGTAGTTATAATCGGATCTATGTCTTGGTTGGTCAGATCCACGTAAACCGCATCAATTCCACTCGTTTGTATGTTACAGGTTTTCTTACTGTCCTTTGCTTTGTAAATTAATATAGCTGTGAAAGCACACTTTCAGTTCAGCCGTTAACGATCCCTTAATTTGTTTTCTTGTCAGGTGGACTAATGCCTCTATTGGTACTACTTTCTACTCCTCTTTACAGAATCCTGTCCGGATGTGGTGTAGATCTCTTCCTTAAGATGGGGTCGTTGTACACAGAGATGGCTAGTCATGAGCAAAGCATTGACAGCTTATTGGAACTGGCCAGAAAAGACCAGTTAGATGAGAACATCTCACTGGAACCGCTGATAGGTTCAATTACTTATTTTGTTCAACTGAGATCAGTCCACCTGGTAAACGAACCTCTGTTGGATTGTTCCACAAAACTTGGTAACTTCGTCCGATGTGTTCTTACTGCCGCGGATGCTTTGGCCACCGATGCAACAGCTTTGATGATTTTAACTGGTCAGGTGAGTTATGTATTCATGTCTTTTTATACTTGTGCGGATATATGTCGATCTTTACTGTATTCAAAAACCGTATTTTTGAGTTTATGTGAGTAGCGGTTTTCCTCTTGTCCACAGCACTTTTTCTTTTTTGTGTCTAGCAACTCACACCGTTGGAAGAAGCGGCTTCCGACGCTGCCACCTCAGTTGGAGGTCCGGTTGGTCTCGGTATAACTATTGGTGATGAGCCGGTTCCTTCATCACCTGCTTCAACGGGATCTCCCGGTGGTTTGCTGAGTCTGTTAAAGGAAGTTGTTCGGTTCTCTACCATAATGCGTATTACGGCACGACGCATTCGTCGTCGTCTTCCAAAAGATAGCTCCACCCAACCATTGTCGTTTAATACGGATGTAGCCGCCAGTTTGGACAAGGCTGTCTCGTTACTCAGTGACGTGGTGTCCACTCTCCGTGAAACTACAAGAAAAACTGGAAAATTGACGGTCCATCAGGTGGTACGTTGTTCTGTGTGCCTTAAATTCCATATCTTCCTAGCCGCTTAATATATACATCTACAGTGTTAGACAATAAATAAACAGGGTTGTTACTATCAGTTAGCTGGTTTGGAGTTGACATGAAAAATGGACGGCTATCATTCGCACCGCGCTGAACTGACTGAATGTCCACGCACAGCGAGTAAATGGGATGATTTTTTGCTGCTAATGCGTGCTTCTCGGTACCAATCACTCGCGCGGCACTCAACCGGTCACCAGATCACTGGAATCAGCACAGTTCCATCCCACTCGGCACGATGACCGTCAAAAGCCACAATTTTACAATCAGATAGAGTGTAACGGGCGGACTGATAGGTTCCGACTTTACCACAGGAAGCCATATGGAAGAGTATGCGTGCACATATTCAGAAGTAATCGATTGAACGGTCACATCGGCATTCCCACAATGCATAGTGATGGGGATTCAGACGTGTTTGGGTTATCTAGTCAATTAGAAGAAACGAGTTTAATTTTATGGATCAACATCAGTTATTTGATCCTCAAAGACAGATCGAAGAAGCATTGTCTATTAATATCATCCGTCCGGAATAACTGAATGTTTCAATGTGATAATGTTTTGACGGACCAATAAAGCCCTATGTAAGTGTTTAAGTAGTTTTACAACATTGATCCTTTCGGGACAAATTTATACCGAATGCACTTTTTTTTCTACACAGGTATGCACGATTGACAGGCGGAACGAAAGGGTGACAGATACTGAGGGTTTAAGTGAAAATCAGTCAATCGTGGGTTGAATATCATCATCATCATATACAGCATTACATCAGTGGTTCTCACTGATGCTTAAGTTCCACACAGTCATGGAAGAAAAGCAAATCCTATACAGAAAGTGAAAAAGAAAAGAAAGGGGGAAAGGACCTAACTGCTGAAAATAACTTCGTCTGAATTCAAAATGCAAACAAAGAGACAGACGAACTGTAAGTAAAGGTAAAGCGTCAGCACCCGCGTGATTAAGTGCACTTATTTCACAGACAACTCAGCAAAATAACAACGGTGATGACACTGAGGCCGATTAGCCGCCATCTCACGTAATATCCCCAGCCACCCACTCTGAGTGGCGCGGGTTCTAGGCCGGGAGGCAAACTCGATCTACAGTAGCTAATCCCTTGGTAAACGACTTCATTCCCCTGCTCCAGGTCATCAGCTGTCCACCTCGCATCTTACGGCAATCGGTTGCAGCATCGGCAAAAGGTGCTCGATGTGGCAGACGACTAGCTGGCATCCTTAGTACATGATTTAACCACCTAAGTCTGTGTAAGTGTTAGGATTGAACGAAAGAACTCGTTTGGCAATCAGTGCCAAACACCCGCTTCCTAACATTCCCCTTGCTTACTCGTTGATGTCACTGGATACGAGCGATCGAATGCAAATATCGGTGGTAAAATACCTGAAGACTGTTCAGGTCTACTACTCTGAGCGGCCAGGTTCCGCACTCGTAAAGTACCACAGCTCTCACCTGTCGCCTTATATACGCGACTCTTAAGACTCAGAGAGATACCTCTCTGTCCGCAGAGGTGCCCCAGATTGGCGAATACCGCCCTAGCCTTAGAGGTACGCTCTTCTATTTCACTCTCAACACTTGTGCTGCCGCTGATACAACTTTCCAAGTATACAAATCGGTCGAAAACCTCCATGATTTAGTTATCCAACATCAGGTTTGTGTAATCACAGCAATCTTGCAGAAGCACTGCACTATGGGGCTGCAAAGTTCATGCCGAAGTACTTAACAGGATACGAAATAGCGTTTAGCATTGTTTGTACTGCTTAAAAATTGTCAAGCAGCAACACCTTGTCGTCAGAATAGTCAAGATCATTCAGTCTTCTTCCAGGTAGGATTAAATATCATTTATTGCAGTTCACCTAGGCGATTGATGGCGAGTATAGGTGCGTTAACCCGCAACAGTTTGAGGTCGCTAATCGTGCTCTTTATCATTTCAAGTCTGAGCAGCTAACTGACGGTGACTATTTATTTTGTCCACGAATATGCATTTATACTCAATTTGGTCTGAGCACTGGAAGGCATGTTGTTCATTTTTTGTTCGGTAGTGCATGTTCCAATGTAATTTTTGAATTATGGTTTACTTTGCTTTGTTTGCTTTTATCTATCTACCTTCTGCTGTTAGGAAGACTCAGGAGATCTTAAACCAAAGGTGGTGTTCTCTGAGTGCTTGGTTGAGGCGTATAAAGAAATTTTCAGCAAAAATGGTAACAGAGCTACTGGATCATCGCCGGATGTTTGTCTTCGCGCTTGTCTGAGCCAAGCACGTGAGCTGATCACGAAAATCACGGTGGCCATGGACAACGGAGAATACGACTTCGACGGCACAAAACAACCTAAAGTGAGTCAAAATTTTTGGAGCATTGAATCGAACTGCACCACTTGACCAGGGTAGTCGGACTACATTGCTTATGATATAAATTCATCTTACATGCCATCACCAGTTGTAATCACGCGACTAGCATATGGATAGGCCCACTTATGCTCAACTCACTCGGAAACTTGAGTAATTCTGGCAAGTAAACGTATTGTAATTCAGGTGTAACAGTTATCCGCTTTTGAGCGGATAGCATCTATTGCGGATGATTTGTCCGTGACGCACGGTAAAACACCAGTATACTTTGGTTGTGAAGGTGGAATATAATCTCATATTTGTTGTGAACTGTGTGCGGTAAACGTTTTTTTATGTAATGGGCGTTTTGGGATCTCGATGATATTCACTGACGTACACATGCATCAAAATTGAAAGATATTTAAAATCTATCGATTTGGTAAGGCTTTGTTGAAAACACAATGTTTGCTTACTGAATGGACGGTGCGGTTGTCCCAAAATGTGCGTTTAAAGGAGTCAACAGCTTTTTGTCTAGCCACATAAGTATTCGAGTGTACCATGAGTCTTTGACCAGAGAGATGTCCCAAGTCAATATTACACGGGCTAACTATCAGTCTGAGTGACGCAACCGCATAACTTCCAATCAGATAACGATGTGCCTCTACCTGTTGTTGTTTAATGGAGAACTGATTTGAACAAGTTTCTCGCGTCTGCGTTGAGTTAAATAGCTGTCTTTTAGTTTCGTTCACCCAACACAACCGTGTTAGGTTGGGTTGAGAGGACGGTCAAGTTTATCTCACGTATGCGCAGATTGAGTAAGGTCTTAAAACTGTCAGCCCATTCCGATTCGACCAAACTGGGCAGTGCATTTCAATACCAACTGATTCTAGCAATAAAACAGTTCCTGTCTAAATAATATCCTATCCATTTTGTATCCTGATTTCAGAGGTAGATCTGTAGGCGTTCATGTTTAATGAAAGTAGGTCTCCCAGTGGACGGATTGGCATGTAGGTGATGTTTAGTTTAGTTTAGTCATCTCCAAGATGTCCATGCTGTATTGAAACATGGCCTGATGTCGCTAGCTGTAGGATTTCCAATAACTTATTAACTTTTTCAGTACATGCCGAATTATTTTTTAGAATATAAGTTACAAGTCCGTACGTTTGTTTTCAGTTGTAAGCGATCCATTGAGTTGAATATACTGGTGAACGTTTCAGGGTTGAAGGAGATTTGGTATCGCTCATTTTTTTAAATACATGGTTGCATGGGTTGCGAACAAATTTATGGGAAATTTTGTTAAAGCAGGCATCATTAGAAACTAGCGTGTATTATTTAAAAGGCTGTTTTCTGTTATCTTTTTTTTTTAAACACTCAACATTCTGAATCGTTAGCTGCGTAGGCTTTCTGAACACGTATCCTTGGTGTTGGTTTTCTTAAGCGTTTGCTGGCAGTCACATTCGTTTCTGATAGATCTGGCGTTACACAACGGTGTAACTTGTAAGTGTTTAGGAGTTTTATCGGTTCCTCGCAAACCTAATTGATTGACATCGAGAAATCCGCGTGGGCCAAGTGGCTTTCCAATGTCCAGTCGTAACCTGTGAGCATGACAGTTCGCGAACTTCAAGGTATGTGCACTAAAACATTCCGCCCTCATCTAGGCGAATCTACTTTGAATAAGCGATAAAACTGAATGCCTCACGATTTTGCACGTATTAGAAAGTTACTATGTACCAATCAGTTGCTCCAACTCTTCCAATCAATCTTCTCGTCATAGTCAAAAAGATCTTCGGCTTTTACGCCGTGGATTTTTTTGTTACCACCCGACAGATTACAACAGTACTGTCAGACTGCTCGGATTTACCGAGTTAACAAGTGCCTCGGCCTGCCATCTTGTCATTAACATACCGCATCATTGTCATGAAGTTGTTTGAAGCTCGTTCTAGAACTTGGCCGTTTTCTGTACGTCCGAGGTCGCTCTTTTATCCCAACTTCATGAGCGATGTCCACCGGGATTAAACATGGTACTTTCGGCTATTCTCTTTTCAGCAAACTGTAATTGATATGTTGCCGGATTAAGTGTGTGGTTTTGGCTATAAGTTATTTCCGTTTTGAAGAATGCTAGATTGAATGTAACCCGTTTTCTTTCCTAACTATAATCAATTTTAAGCTGCAGGAACCGTGCACTTTGCGTGCGATAGCCTATAAGCAATCCCAAGCCGAACTGGAGGCATCTCGTGCGAAAGTCGAAGCCAAGGAGGAAGAGGTTCGAGAATTGCAGATGTCTCTCAAGGCACGAGCTAGCGAACTTAGTGAAATGTCCGTTCGTGTGGGTCTAGCTGAAAAACGTTTGGAGAATGCCGGTAAAGGAAGTGAGGAAAAAATTAGTCGTCTGGAACAGAAACTCGAACAGATGGATGCACAACAAAAACGCAACGATCGGCAAGTGATGCATTGCATTGTTTAGCAGTTTTCTTAGTTGCCAATAACTTCTAATATAGTGATATTTGATTGACTGGGTCCCTCAGCTAACAGGTCTCAGATCTATCCTCACCTCGATTATTCTCCGAAATCCCCTGGGAGTTAACGAAACAGTTGATCAGTTTGAATTTCCCTGTTTTTTGAGTTCTTTTTTAATTCCCCTAATAAAGTGAGGCAAGTCTGGTGAATAGTACGTCTTATGCATCTCAGGAGGTGAATTTCTAGCTTTTAACATACTCATACTCCCAGTAGTTGAGGGATAATTAATTTTGAGTTCGCGTCATGTATCATTAATAATATTAGTACCAGTAGTAATTATAATAATAACACCAAACGTCCAGTGAGCAGTTGTAATTGGCGTCTGTTTGAAATATATTTTCAAGAATCTGTTCAAGAATAAAAGAACTGAGCTTGTGTAGAAGGCAAACAAAGTGACGAATAACAGACATTAAGTTGAACCGGGTGCATGTTGATAAATGCTTTTATCAGTATTTATTTGAAATTGTAATAATGAATCAAGAAGGGTCCGAATTAGCATTGATTGTCGTACGATCAGAAGCGAAACGGTCAACACTTTACCCGTTTACTGCAAGAGGACAGATTTAAAAGTGTGCATTTTCCGACAGTGAACCCGAAAACATAGCAGGTGAACGGTTTCTCTGGTTGAGGAACACACACGCATTGATAAGGCAACTGCTTAAGTGATGGAGTAGTGCGAGACTAAACACCAGATGTGAAAAAGACAGCCTGTCGACTTTCGTGAAACCGTCAATAACATCAAGTGACCAGGCATTTCTGTTGCACAACGTGCTCTCCAAATATAGAAAAAAGAATCATGGTAAGCGTTTTCTACTTGTACAAAAGAATGAACAATCGGTATAGTAATCCTTATGTTGGTTGCCTTTCGTAAGTAAAAACAGCATACCGGTGCCTTTGTTTTAATTATATTTCGAACCTCTTTCCGATACCACCAGTGTTGGAGGCTGTGGAATACTCCATTCGCTTTTGTTATCCTCATAGGTTTGGTTTCCTGTACTTGGTTTCATTCGGGTTTTCGATAATGTTCATTTTGTCTAGCGAACACGAACAAACTGTGGACGCATTACAGGCAGATATCGAGGCCCTGGAACAAGAAAAAGCTGAACTAAAAGAAAAACTGAAATCTTTGAGCAAGAAAGTACTTTTCGATGGCCTAATCAGGTCACCGATCGCTACGTGTAAGTCATTCAAGACCTCGAGTAACATTTGGTTCAGAGCTTGTGTAACGGGATTTCTAAGTTGTTTTGCAAGTTGTGTTTTTCATAAGCTTCTCACACGAACTTGCTTATGTGGATTAATATGCAGTTCTTGGATTGATATAGGCCAACTTTGTAGTGATATATCTTTGTTGCTTGCAATTGCTCCTGCTCCCAAATTTGCCAAGCCTTTTTTTGCGCCCGGGACAAATCGATTCCCCATCTGTCCATGCTAGTGCATAGCACGCTGAATGCATCGTGAGTTCCGTGTGATTTCTTCCATTGTTTTGTAGGCTGTCAGCTTGTCCTTTGCATGTGAACAGTTGTAGTGCTTCTTACAATCGATCGTCCTCACCTTGGTTGTACCCGTGTGTGTGTGAATGTTTGTATGTATGGTTGACTAGAAATACTGCACGCGTGATCGCTTCCCGATTGCTTTACTCTGGTCACAAACCGTGAAGTGCGGCCCATGTTGTTTCACAAAGAGAGCAGAAATGTTAACTTTTTGTTCCACGTGGTCATTGATCGCTAGAATAGTAGCGATTTTTTTGGTTATTTATTGTCGTAAACGTATTGATTTTAGGTGATAGAAATGCAAGTGTATGTTCTAGGCACAATCACTCCCACTGGAAGTGGGACTGTGAACAGACAGTGCACTCTGTTGGAAGCGAAACTGTAAATTGTTTAATTGAAACGAATCGTTTGTCGCAAAGATTCTCATGTTAGAAAGAAACAATTTGCTAACGCGGCCTTACCTTTAATTTAATTTGCAAGTTGAGTTAATCTGTAAGTGGGAGCAAAAATGAACGCAGTTTAATAAACAGAGAGAGGACTGTTTCGCATCCATATCAGCATTGGGCATTGAAACTACCTTCTGGGTAGAAACTAACACGGAAACCCGTAGGTTATTCCGCATGTTTACACCGCTCGAGTAGGCCTTGAAACCTCTTGAACGATTCAGCCATGACCACTGAGTTGGGCGGTGCACTCCATTATGTGCTGATCATATCTGTCAGCCTGTTGTGTTTACGTGGTAGCCTGCCCATTCTACATTGTGTTGTCAGAGAATAACCACCTAAACTCTTTTCGCCTCACAGTTGAAGGGGTTATGCTATTGGATTGTTTGAGGTTACTTCGTGTGTTTGCAATGTATTGGGGATTGATGTGAAATTCTTCCTCTCTGAATGTCCTAATTGCTAGTGACCCTTCGTGGGGCACATGAGCACAGCCACTGCGATCGCACCTACCTGGTAGAGATTATCAGTCAAAGAAGTTTTGCCTTACCACACAATCCATTTTGGGAGCATTACCAAAAGTAACATATTTCCTCTTTAAATTTTGTTCGAAAGCTTTTTGCACAATGTATTTATCGGTCCCAGACAAGTAACACTTAATTAGAAATTACGTTCAAAGGCCGCTTTAAGTAAAGAGCTTGAATGAAGGCAACAAGCTTGCAACTAGGTGCTTAACCGAGCTGCGATAGAAGGGATGTTTGGGGGGAAGTTGTAACGGACGACGGTTAATGAAGTGGCAATATGTTTAGGAAATATGGTGGGGCTGATCATGAGCTTGGTGTTGCGATAGTTGTTGCGTTGAGTGTTGATTATGATTTTGACTGTCTGATGTTGGATTTCAGTGAACCAAAATTAAATACTTATCAAAGCAAGGAATCACCGCATGCACAGTTTTACATTTGTACTTCTTACTTCGTTAGATATGACGCAGTTGGATAGTTGAGTGGTCGTGACTTCGTAGCTCAGCTGTTCCTGTCGCTAGTGCTAGTCCAGCCGAAGCTCAACTTTTCCACAGTTAGGTCTCCTTCAAATTAACAGATGTGTCACCCTATTCATCAGCAACATAGCTGAATAACAAACAAGTAGATAATTCTTTGATCGAGTAGAGACGTTACTAAGTATATGTTCATGCCGAAAAGGACTTTATACGGAGCAAACTTCCGGAATGTAACAAAAATAATAGTACCACTTATCCATTTCTCTCATTTGCAGCATCTTCTCCTACTCGTCAATCACCTACCTTAAGCTCCAAAGATTCTCCAAAGGACCTGCTGACAGAAACGACAGGGACGCGAGGTGCACCGCGAGATCTCGCTTTGTGGACAAGCGAGGTATGTCCGAGTGGTGTCTCACAATTTGTAACCATAGCCTGTCACCTCTATACGCGCGCCTGTAGTCGCCTACGTTTTCGTTCACAAACCGTAAGCATGTGAGTTGGTGCCAATCGTGTCCGTGCAAATCCGTATCTCGATCCCAGACTTTTTCAAAAACGTAGGCGATTGTTTACTTGAAGTCTGGTCACACTTCTTGAGACAGTTGGTCAACAACTTGGCGCGGTATGCTTTTGACGAGAGACGTATAATTCGATAAACGTTACCCTTAGTTTAAAAACAGCTGCATCATCTCACGTCAACTAGATATTGGGCTGCACGTACTATAGTGAATGCGCGTTTACTGCACATGGCGCGACTTAGTTGATTATTGAGGGACTTGAAAGAATGTTTGCGTGAATTTCTGCTTTAAACCAGAAAAAATGCCAAGCTTATCCAATGTTACAGCAGTATACGAGATGGATCGTTTTGGCTGTGGTATGCATGATACCAGGAATAACATCAATGAAAGATAAACTCAGGTTTGGAGGGATTATTTCATCGACGGAGTGTGGTCGCGTTGAGAACCCTCGTGAAAATCAGGATCTCAGCGTCCGTGATATTTCAAGTGAACGTATCAACAAAATCAAGACGATAAGAAAATATACACTGCTAGACACAAGCATTTCGTTTATCTTCATCAGCCGGTCACATAAAAAATTCAGTTGTGTAGATTTAGAGCTTGACAAAAGAACAATGGGACGAACGAACGTCACATGGATGCAGTTAGGGTGGGGTGGACGGTTTCGGTAACGGCAACGAGATTGATTGCATCAGCACCTCCTACCGATGCGTGAAGCTTGATTAACAACGCTTCGCAAAACCCTAATATGTTGGTGTTACGATTGCATAACAACACCATAAATGGAGTGACCAACCATAAGTTGTGTTGCGATCAAGTGTTTCTCGATCGAAGACACCGGATTTCTGTCCGAGTATTGGCATGCTGACCCGTTTTAAGTCATCGTTCTTATTGGCCACTTGGGGATGCGCTCCGCCTTCCTGTGTCGCAAGTTTCGATCCGTTCTGTCAATGTCTGCGTCACCGTAACTGCAAGTGAACTGGTAAATTACCTGAGAGGCATAGTTTTCTGAGAAAGAACGATCAGGACAGCTTACGCTAATCTCACGAGTGGAAATTAACAAGTGCAATCCCGTTGCGGGACAGGTGCAGTCAATAGCAGATTTCAACTTTCGACTTACATCATTAGTATTGTAGCTTCAGGTTGATCAAAACATGTTTCTTCGACGCTGATTGTGGTTGAAAGTTGGCCATCCGCTCCTTGCAATAAATGTCAACAAATTCGGCCGTATATCCATTTGCAAACAGACCATTCACCAAGAGCTCCTCTTCAGAATTTAGACGATTGCCCGTGCACAATGAAAAAGTGTTTGCACTAAATCACGTTTGTAATCGACGGGTGCAAATGAAAAGAATTGTAAGTGCTACTCTGCTCCCTACGGTTTTTAAACAGACCGGCTAAATGTACCGTCTAAGTGTCTAGAAATAAGAATATTCAATAATGACATTGAGTCATCTAACTCTTCTTTATGGGTTAAAGAGAGATTTCAGTGAGTGAAATTAAACTTGTGTAAATGAGTTATGAAATGGTCAGAACCGGTGGATATTAAAATATCATCGACATAGCGTTTGTAGTACAAAGAACGGTCAATACAATCAGATAGTCCACCTTCGACCTTCCGAAGAAAAAGATTAGCCAATGTTGGATTCAGCGGACTGCCCATTGCTACACCATCAACTTGTGGATAAACGCATCCATCGAATTCAAATCGAATAGTTTACGTACACAGAATAATTACGCAGACATCTGGTCTCAGTAACCACTAGCGAAGTGGTGGACAGATATTTCGACCTAGCTGTATCTCATCAGCACCACGTACGCCGGAGAATCGAGCCGACGCCCCGTGAACAAACAGCACACTGTTATCCGAACACTTATCTATTAGAACACGAGGTCGCAGTCACCGGGTTTGCAAGAAGGTATGTGGATTACTTCCCTTAGCTGTTGCGTTTCCATTGGCTCATAGGCTGAAATCTATCAGCCCCGTCGTCTAGTTGTCAAGTGTTTGGACTATAATCTAACGCTTATTCACGGGTCATCGGCTCGATTCTCCGGTGTGCATGGTGTGATGAGACCCAACCGGGTCGCAACATCTGTCCACCACTTCACTAGTAGTTGCTGGGACCAACTTTTTGGAAAATCCTTTCTCGACCTCTTCTGGGGCCGTGGTGGATGTTTGCTCGTTTGCAAGCCAACCACAAAATAGCTGCTCGATTTCAGCCTATGAGTCAGAGTAAACGCAACAGTTAAAGAAAGTAGCAGAAGAGTTAATTCTTTGAACTAGTTGACGGGAATCGATAAAGGAATATTATGGAGCAAAATAAGGTTACATAAGTAGTCAACTGTCTAGTTCAATGGAACGTTTGTGAATAGTGAGTCAACATATATTAAGTATATTTTTTGTGAAGAACTCACCCAGATGTTTTCAAAATATCATATCACTCAAAGGAATCCTCCACACAACAAGAGTTTTACAGATGGCATCAGGAAATTGATTTAGTCGTCAACTTAATTCATGGTATGCTGAGCCATCAGTGGCAAAATTACGCCTCTAGCAAACGTGTAATTTGAGTGACCCTCTCATTCTTGGTGTACGGGTCTAAATCAGTTTCAATCGTTCGTACTCTCACTCATTTATGTGGCCATGCAGTAAAAGGATCTGCAGTCTCCTCGATTTTTGTTCTCCCACTAGAATGCTATTCTCTGGCGTACGGTCAACTTTGAACTTTAAAAAAAGTTCGTGCCACAGCCTAAAAGCTGAGAAAACATCCTGTTGCTGCGAGGTTCTTGTCGCGTCTGCTGACAAATAAACAAAAAGTGGACTGTTGTTGTCATTGAAGAAACGTTTGGTCGTTCCGCTGCTGAGGAAAACTTTATGAAAATGGTATAACAGGTAGTAAAGTTATGATGTCGAGACAAAATGGCGTTCATCGCGGTGGCTTGAAACTTCATGGCTTGTTTCAAAAAATGGAGGTCATAATCGCCGAAATGCGCAGGTGGTGGAATCTTTTCTGCTGAGGGAGCGTCGTTCTCCATGAGTGTTCTAGATGGCCAGACATTCAGTATGTAGTATTATTTGGCGTTCCTGGATCGTTTGAGGGAAATGATACGGAGAGGCGTAAAAACAAGACTTGGGTGTTGCACCATTACGGTGCAACGACACGGACCTCTCTCCTTATTAGGAATTCTATGAAAATGCGACACAGCTGTCATCTCAGTGGTCTTGTTGTTTGAATTTGGCCTCTCCAGACCTATTTTCAAAGTCGAAGTCTGTTCTGAAAAAGCACGGATTTCAGATGAACGGAAACTTCGCTGAGATACTTGCAAAACATCTGGGAATAGAAGTAAACGTGGGATGTGGTACCTCAACGTTCGAAGGGAAGCATTTTGAGCGAAGAAAATCTGACCGAGTCGCGAGTAAACTAACTCTTTTAAATGTTCGCTTTTTAATAGACTAACCGAGTGTAAATGCAACGCTTGCATAAAGGTATTCTGATTTCCGCTGTTTAACAGCTCGAGTTTAAATTAGTGAATACCGTCGGCTTCGTTCTTCTTTCGAGACCCCTCTGAAGACGCTTGAAACACATTTAACGTTACCTTTGTGTTCTAATGGTAGACACAGTTTAGACACTGATTGTTTGGTGTTTTCCCCCCCACGGGCTTGGTCGAAGTTAACGGCAACTGACATCCATTCTGAGGATCTATATAACCGTAACATTGCCCCTTAGTGTCCTATTTCAAAACGCCAGCTAGAAGATTTTTGAGTACTCTACAGATTTCTTACAGCATATATACAGTGTGATTTCCTGTCTTTGGTTCCAGATCGATGCTTTACGAGAGATAGTTCGTCAATTATCGGCTGAAAACTCTAGACTTCGAGGGGAAAAAATGTTGGTGAGTTCAATTCCCATCTCATTCGTCTGTGCTATAATGGATTCACTTATTGGTTATCTCGTCTAAACTACCTGTCTGCGTGCACCTACCTGCCTGCTTGGATCTTGGTTTACTTTAATGTCGCGATTTCTAGTGAGATGACAATCACTACAGTTGTTCAGTTATTCTGATTTTAAACACGTTCTACCTGTGGTACGTTGGTGCAACCTCGATGTAACAGTGGCTAATCACTGGCGACCCGCCTAAACATTAAGGCCGATTCGTAGTAGATGCATTCCATGCCCTATCAAAATGAAGCTTCTACCAAATGTTAGGCCGACGAACATTGGATGTGCGGACGAGGTTTGAAAACCAGAGAAACTCTTTACAGCACTAAGGTCAGAAGTTTTTGTTCTTCACAGAGCTGTTTCTCACGATCAGCCAACATGAGTGTATTTCTTGGTGATGGTTTCAAGCGTGTGCACAATCTCTCGTCAACTTCATTCACATAGATGCAGCTGAATCTCTCTTCCCCGTTCGAAATACCACTTAAGTGTGTTAACAAGCTGATTATGCAAGTTCAACTTGAGTGTATGTACGATTATTTGAAGGACCTGTCACTCATGTCCTCTGATAGCTAGGGCTGATCCCATGCAAAACTGGTAGATAGTTCTAGCCAACATTACTAGCACCCATTCGTCAGCAGTGCCAATTTAATCAGGAACACTATCGGGCGAATGGTGAGGCAACTTCAAATTCTGTCGTTGTACGGTCATACCTGTGAAAATCAATACCGGTACATGAAACCAATCGGCATGGAAGCACTACGGATGAGCACTCAAACTTACGCACTGGTGATGTCACCTCATTTGGTGATGAAACGTTTGCAACCTAAATGCCAAGCTCGGTACACATTCGGATACTTAAATCAAACCAATCTTTTGGGCAATAGTTGGGATGAGGTTTTGAGGATGAGATCCAGGTTATCTCGACAAATGCATGATTATGGTAGATGACCACATTGGGAGTGTGAGTATTCCAACACATGGTGGAATATCTCAACCTGTCCGTCAAACATGCCCAAGGCTCACAGCTAGTGTACTTCGGATGACGTGAGCGACCAGACAAGCCATCGCTCAACGAAATCGGACCAACGGACGAGGAATGACAGGCGAAAAACCCCGATGGAAGGCGTCAGCCACGCACAAATCAGGCAAAAGTGCACATGATATGTGAGCGGAAACCAGGTGTATGTTGTGGACTGGAATTCCGACCCATAAATGCGAGTGCGTGCGTGGCATTGGAACGAGTGAGTTGGACAATAAAGGTCGTGCTTTGTTGGACGACGTTTTGTCACATGGTGACTAAATACGCCAAGCCACTTCAAACGGTCCTCAAATGTTTCTTCTTCTGAAGTCTGTCCTACCCTGCACGTATGCGGTTTCCCAACTGCGCTTGGTTCAAACCACCAAAAGAGCAGTTCTACGTAATCGTGAACGCAGTTTGTCTAACTACTCTATCTCCTATGTTGTCTACCAGTTCACTTGGAGTTGGAATGACGTTTACATAAGCAGGGGATAGATAGACAACTATCTCAACAATTGGCAGAACACATTCCAAAGCGGCCAAAACAACTGGTGGCAGAAAAATCTCGAAATGGTGAATCTGCTGCTTAAAACCCCGCATCACCGATTTCCAGACACCTCACGACAACACGTTACCAACTTGACCCAATCAGCTCACCCAAAATACTGTTACGCAATTCGAACCCGAAGCTATTGGTCTTTAGCGAACCTATGTTGACCAGAACTCGCCGACTGGTGTTGCGTGCGCAAACGCGGTTGAAGCAACCCGGCAGGTTGCCGTAGTGTTGGTGACGTAATACTTAGTGTGAATATATGTGTGCCTATATCCTATCCGTCTGTCTGTCGTATAAAGCCTGCATGTTTTGCGTTTGCGACCGAGGAGAATAGGCGAAAAGGCAATATACTGCGACATCTTTTCTCTGCTTTGACTAAGTTGCTCGAACGAAATGTAAACCGTGAATAACTGGTTATATCTAGCAGGTCTATGTAGCTTAGTTGACCATACCTTTTTGTTGCAGGCAGATCGCTCCGCCAACCTGGCCAGTGTCATCTCATCAGACTAAAATTGTTCACAAGGCATATGTAGTGATACGTGATACGTTCACAAGTCTCAACTACCCAATAATTCGGCTTGTCGTAAAACGGCTCGGAGACCTGGTCCATCTGATTGCGACACGTGTATGAATATCCGGTCGTGAACTGTGGTTGTTTTCGGCATCTAGCTTGTATCAAGTAAGCCGATTGTGCAGGCAACGCTACGGTCCGTGGGCGTATATTTGGAACCTGCGACTCATAACAGAGGTAAATCAGACGCTCAGTCAGTCTACTTTGTTCACGCCACATACTGCTTATAGAACCATACCGCTTATGGAGCGTCTGTCGCACTGCCTATTGTTCAATGTGACTGCTTACAGTCGGAAGAGATTACAACGCGGCTAAACGGTGAAATTTTGACGGCTGTGTTAAATAAAGGTGACGTGTCGCGGGCATGGTTGGCAAGTCAGATATGCAGTGGAAACCGCTCTCGGACGTAACTGGAAGTTACGGTCATTTACGTGTCCACTGTTGTAAGATTGTTGACTTCTACGTTTTCATCGTTTGTTTGTATTTCATATATGTTTTTAGTAATTCATTAACCGTCAGGGTTAACAGCAACTCCAGTTGACACCCACGGACACGGATAAAAGCTAGGTTTATGTGATTGTGCATATCGGCTACGATTATCTTACTAGCAGTGTGCTTTCGACCCCACAAAGCTGGACCTAGTTATCTGGCTTGCTGGCGGTTCATGTGAACTTTGGAACATTGATCCAGTCCACTAACTATACGTTGTGAAGTTAGTTTTGAAAACGTGCCATTAATAGTTCTGTCCCCTAGTTGCAGGGATTATCACAACACCCAACATTTGTTCAATGTTTTGGGGTATCACTGAATACGTACACTCAGCTTTCGTGTTGCGCAGCGGCTTCTGTCCGGTGTGACTATGGACAGATGCGTACCGTGTATCAATCGGTGTATTTGACTTTCATCATAACAATCCTATGTTCTATACGCTATCTGTGGACTCTCGTATTGTTTTTAAGCTTCAAATGAAAAGCCTGAAGCCATTGAAGCGACTTGCACGCCGTTCTGCTTCCAGTCTTGGAGGTCCATCTGAAGCTGAATCAGATAATAAACAAACACCAGGCAAATCGTGTTCCATCCAAAAAGTAAATCGCCAACTTGCGGAACTACAACAGAAACTATACGTCGCACTGTCCTATCCCAAAGTGGTTCTTCTACCACAGGTTCATGGGAAGGGAAAATATGCCACACCACCGCCAGCCGGCGATGAAAATTCTGGACAAACGGTATCTGATACAATACCGCCCAGTGCTTCAAATCAACTAATTCGACAAGCAACTTACCTTGTGAAACTGAGAGAAGAGTTCGAGCAGGCAAGTTGAAATCATTGCTATTTTGTCACTCATAGTAGCTTGCTGTTTTCATTCGGGGTCGTTTTTAAATTAAGGTCTAACACAGGAAATATAATGCTGAAATTCCACCCTAGTAATACAGTGCTAATTCGTGTTCCGCGGCTACCATTGAGTATCATATTTTGCAACAAACCTTGTCGATGTGTTAACACTGACGACATGAAAAGATGTGTGAATTACCTCAGTAAACATATTTTCCTCAATCAATCCTAACTTTATATAAATTCCCGGGCTAGTATAACTTATTTTCATTCGGACGGCAATCGTATGAAGCATTATCACAGGTTCTGAATAAGATGCGCAATAACTTTGCCGCGTCAATTTTCCAAAGTCGTCCCTACTGAAACATTCATGTTGGTGTGCATTAATCTTCTATCACAAATGTGTGCTAAGTGTCGTTTTTTATTATTGTCTATTTCCCCAATTTCTTCATATTAGTTACAAGCCAGTGCCAAAGAAGCCATGAAAGAGGACTATCCACAAGCATTTGTGAACGCTGACTTCACCAGTTTTCCATCTTCGCGAATCCAAACCATACTGAGCTCCACTTCACCTGCGCCCAATGATCGCCTTGTATCTCGGTTGATCTTTCCTGGTGCCACGGGACAATCGGTGGAAACACTTCGCATCGCAATGCCGTCTACACAAATTAAGGCTCTTAAATCTCACTTGCTTTCTTTGTCATAACTGATGCCAGTTCTGTGGTGCGCGTCTTCTATAATATCCCTAAGCACCCAAGCCATTGTGATGTAACCGTCATTGGTCTATTGGACATTTCCCATTCGTTAACAGAGACTATGACCCAGTGTTCGCCGGCCCACTGCTACAAATAACTGCTAAAGAGACGTGCAACAAGCCAGTGTATGTTGAAATAGTGTTCACCATATGAATTAAATGGAACTTCCAGTCTGTTAGTAACTCTGCGATCTCTCATTTTTCGTATACCTTTGGATTGGGTAATTTGACGAACTTGTTGCCACTCGTTTGGTGATACATGGCTGAAATTTCAAATTGGTGTTTCTATCACTTCATACTGTGGCTTACATATGAAATGAAATTATCAATGGAAATATTATTTGGTGTAGTTTTGTAACTTCATCCCACGAACTCTACCTATCGCGTGACATTTCGTGTGCATACGTTCAAAATCATTCATAATTGATCACAGCTGTCGCAGTCCTATTGATTTCTTAGTGAGCCACTTTCGAAGAGGCACTGTGCTGGAATTTCGTTCGCTAACAGTGCATATCCTTGCCACGGCCGAGACCGTTACTCCGGTCACGCTTTCATGAAGCAGCCACTGTGCCTCGGACACCACGATTGAAGTACCATATGCAAACTTTCGCTTTTAAGTAATGCTCAGATTGCCCGATCACCTCAGACACAGTAAGTACCCTGTTAATCTCAGTCGATGACCCGATGGCTGGGACTTTTATCCAAGTTGAAATCACGAAAATCGTTAAACTTGTTTATCGATATTTTGATCGCTGGTAAGTAAGTAGAATTTGGTTAAGATACTTTGAAAACCACTCACAATTGATCGCGGATGTCGCATAGGCATCGATCAGCGCTCACTCAGTTGTCTCGACGACGCTGAACAAACAACCGCCGTTAAAAACAGGAGGAACTATAGTTACCACTCGTTAGCCGCTACAGTGACAGTAATTATCACGCAGTCTACGATGCAGTGACCCCACGTTTTGATGTTCGATGAGGCTGGTGGGGCTGGACAGATAATGCAGATTTGAACATCAACAACTTATCTCCTGTGTATACCCATGATGTAGTGAGAGGCTTGTCAGAGTAGTCGCGTTAGTGTTGATAAAATACAGCTAACACTGACATTCATACAGACTTCCTTAGACTTTTGGGGGGGGGAAATACTTCCAAAACGGTGGCCAAAAATTGCATTTAAAAAATCAACGTGACTAGATTATGATGTGATGAGATAAATTGGGCTGAGCTTCAAATGAGAATTTGAAGTAGACAGTCAATGCCGAACAGCTGAGACGGAGATTGACGCTTGGCGGTATAGTTCAGCTGCTCCTATAGGGTCGGACGCTTCGGTTATCCCGCGTCCGACGATAAGAATGACGTTTGTCCCGAAACGCACTAGGACCTGATCAGGGCTGTTGTATTTCTGTCCCAAATCGTCCCCAGTTGCGTCCACGCGAACACCTGCACAAATAAACAATTCGATTTTACGCTTGGTTACGCCAGAATGAAAATACATTTGTTCTGTTCCGTTTCATCTGAATGATTTTATCATGTGAGAAACAAACGTTATTTTTGAAGTGCTCTGAAAGGGAAAATCTGTAAACGATTTTTTTCCAAATGAACTATTTATGTAAAAATAAATGCTCTTCTGACTTCAAAGCCTATCCACTTTGATAGGCCGTTGCATTATACGGCCCGCTTCATTTTGCCTTTTCTAGTTAATCTTGTAATCAACAGAGTTTGCACAAAACTCTGGATAGTCCCACCGATAGTGACATCAAAATTCCATCGGGAAACGAAGTGGTGGGCTCAGGCCTTCCTAATGATATCACTTTGTTGGGTGACAATGCGTTCTGTGGGGATACAACCTGTCACAAAATGCTGACCAATTTTTCTGTTAGATATGAAAACAAAATATCACAAACAGAACAGGACCGTTTTTATTCTGAAAATACTGTTGAGGGAAACTCCAGAAACAACCATGACGGAATTGTAGGCTTATTTTGGAATGTTTTCCTTCGGAAACCCACTTTTCTTGGAAAATTCCATACACTGCCGCAGCATGTGCTACCAAGCACAGTCGAGTTCAGATTACAAATTACAACTCTGCTTTAGAGCCATACTATGTAGACAACGAAAATTCAAACGGCTTTCTCTTTCTCTACAGGAAAGATTGCAAAGCCAGAGAGTCTGTGTTTACCCGACAGTCTCTATCCCAGACGAGTCGGTTAGACAGACAGAATAATTGGGAATACGAACATACCAAAACCCGCAGCCATCACACCTGCCAAGCTTAATGCCGTACTTCGTCCTTTTGTCGATTGTGGCAAAATATCCACAGCTTAACGAACGAACGATGATTTGGGCATGTCTGCGTATCATGCTTATGGAGTCAGCCTAGTGTGGCTACAGTTACACCGCGGCCAATTCTGTAACTGTTTCATTCTTTCAGGAAGAATAAACGGCATTCAACAATGTTACTGTGGTGGCTGATATCGACGTTAGTTGGGTCAGACACTAAAACATGGACTATACGACTTACAGTTTCGAAGTTACTTATAAAATACTGAGTGGTTTTACAAGTGCTTCACTGAAGGTGTGTACGATTTGGCGAATACTATACATCGTCCGCAAGCGGTGGTTTCTGATGGAATATGACAACATCAGGATCTCCGGGGTCACATCGAAAGCAGAGAGGCTCAAAATGAACAAATGCAGACTAACCTGGAACCCAATAAAACAACGAAGGGTTCGAAGCGATCAGTTCACTTGATCCCGGCAAAGGATTCTGACAGACCCATCCCGCCAAAACATCAACATTGGCTTTGCATAGTTCGAGGCACTTGGCACTGTACGATTCATCCACAAGGTTGTCCTGTGTAGATCAAGTGACGGTTTGGAGTGTATAAACATTTCGTTAAAAAAGTTACCTGATACAAGAGAGCCATATATATATCTTGTAATAATTATGTATTACATTACTGAACCAGGATTTCCTGCAGGTCGTTGAACAGACAATTTCCTCCAAACGTTTCTGATCATCCCTCACTTTACCTTCTCAAAATACCATCTATAAACGTTAAATGAGTTATAACTTGTAACACAGGGCCCAGCCGAAGACTCTGATTAGTTTGTAACTTGAAGTCTAACGATCTTAGTTTTATGGGAGAAAAGAAGCCAAACTGGTAAGTGCGCGCAGAAACTGTTCATTGTGGTTATTTTTAAAGTATGCATGCATTATACCATGAATAATTGATATCGCGTAAGGAAAGATAATGCTTTAACATGCTTATGCAGCTTTTCTCAAAAGCAATAATGTATGACTGAGGTACAGTTATGCACGTTGTACCGCAGGCTGGTTATCGACGACTTGGACATGCGATTATAACGATAGCATCGCACGGTTATTTCGATTTTCAATAATCATTGTGTAACATTCCATAACTTTCCACAACCGATATGGACTTCAAAGCTTCAAATGTATCAACGAACAGCGTAGGCCGGTGTTAGTATACTGAGATGAAACACTATCAGCAACGCCAGTGTGTAATACTTCGAAAGAAAACCATTTTGCGAAGCAAAATAATCTGAACCGAAGTGCGTCATCGTCTTATTTCACACATTTATTGAGCGTGGCCAGTCGCCTATTACTGGGTTAAATATTACAGTGGTCTGTCACCCAACTAGATCTTGAGAAATTTGCCAGTTTTGGAGCTTGACCTGTTCCAATGAATCATTTGTAGACAAAAGTTGACAAACACCCGAATTAAGTTTGTTCAGTCTTAAAGTTGAGCGTGCTGATGATGGACGAATAGGTGTGGCGATCAAAAGTATCAGCGCTCGAAAACAATCTGCCTGGAGTGGTTGACAGTCACACACCTTTTATCACCCCACTCCTAAAATGAAGAGGCTCATAAGAACCGTCTCAAGCGTGTTTTGGTGAAACATCCTTCGAACAATCTTCTACGACTCAAATGGGCATTAACGGCTGGCCCAGAGCACTATCGCTTGTCATACCTTTGAGAGTTTAAAGACTGCAAGCGATTTTATCCACACATGGTTCGATAGAATTAAATGGATATGTTCAGCAGAGCCAACTGGACCCCCACAAGTCAACTTAAAAATCTCTAGGATTTACCTGGCCAGTCGGACTTAAGTGCCATCAAATGCAATTATTGCTGATGTCCTATATGTAGAGTGCATAATGTTGATCTACTGCTGTCGTTTTAGGTTACCGAAGGATGTTTTGGATTGTACTCTTCCGTCTTTGTCTGCAAAGTGGCGGTAGGTCCATCAAATTAATCAAGTGAAGTAAAAGTGCAAATAACCGGAAATTTCTACGTCATCACAAGCCGTGTTTGAAGTATCATCCTGTAAATTCGCCTAGCTTAGATGAACTCGGTGTGTGCGTCGCATTGCCTGATAGCTCAAACAGCATCACATGCTTTGAAGTAAAATGAAGAGGATAAGCGTCGAATTCATCCCTCCGGTCCGTCCTACCAGTGTGCTCACGAAATTTTGACCCAGGCTGCACTAAAAAAATGATTATATTTTTATTACATCAGTTTAACCTATTAGCAGTATGAAAGTAGGGAGTGACTGTGCGAATGTGAACCGAATTGAACTGCCAATACCTCTTCGGTATTGGGTATGTTTAACAGTGATTATTGTTCCTCGATCAAAGTAAATCGCGTTGACGGTCACCGATGAGACGGCTTAGATACGGCTGAAGTTGAGATAAGAATACCGCGCGCGTTGGGGCCTAGTCTATACGTCACGTTGCACAAAACAAAGCGTTGTACATATATAACGTTAAAGTACAAATGAGTTTCCCTTAAATTGATTACAGACATCTTTTAACTTACGATGCTGTATCATGGTGGTGGATATATGTTGGCGCTCTATTCGGTTATCGAGTGTCGAACTGGAAGGTTACTGACTAGGCCTCACCTGCAACGAGTGCGTAAGGAACGCTGAATGTAAACCGGTATTGACCTTTAGGCTGTGTAAAAAGGTGACGATTTTGGATCTCAGAACGACGAATTTAATCAAAACGATTAAGCCTGAACTGATGAAATCACATGGACATACGCTTGTTAAATTACACGAATAACGTTGTACATCGGCCATAATAAAGACAACCATACTTGTTCATTCATGACGTTAAGTGTCAATACACGTGGACATGCTTTAAAATAAGCATATACTATATTATGAATATGCGCCGTGCGCAACTATTACACGAAATCGGGCTGTCCGAACTCAATAGTAATCCAATCAGACTTTTCATCGAGTTAGGAGTTCCAATCTACTTGGAGTTTGTCAGTAGTTTAACGAAAAAACCACATTTCAAGGCAAAATCTTTGTTTCACGGCCTAAGAAGCACCCGTATACAGTGAGTCCGAATGTCAATCTGAAAACTGTACAACGAACACAACAACTCGAAGTAAACAGAAAAAACAACACCAAAAGTGGTAAAAGAGATAACGAGAATAACGACATTGTTGGTTGCATACTGTACACAGTATTGACACTATTTTGAAGACTTGCATAGTCACTTAAAGCTATACTTAACGGCATTTCGGCAATATTTTTCAGTGTCCTTTGTCAGACTCTGGTGAAGAAGAGTCTACAGAATCCAAATCTGATCTCAGTTCCTTCCTATACATATACCTAATCGTACATTCCTTACATACGTTCCCATTATATCAAGTGGTAAACGCTGTGAATGTACACGAAAAAGCGTCCGAATCATTTTAACCGATTAAAGGGAATACAGCAAATCAAGGCTATTCTTTTTTAACACATGCAGTCGAACATCAGCTTTATTCAGATGATACAATCACCACATGAGAACAATTCTTCACAGGCGACGGTTATCAAAACAGACCCTCAGTGAACATCGTTGATGTGAAGCGGCAAGGTTACACAACAACGGAGTAATACGGTGAACAGTGTGGTGTGGGAAACGAACACTCCTATATATTGGACTGGTGACATCGCCATTAACTACCATGAAGTCTCCTACGTAAAATACTTTTGGCCCTTCTCGAACTGTCATCTCCTGAGGTGAATGCAGGCCCTTGCCAGTCTTAAGGAGAATGCACTACATTTAGAAAGCATCAGGAACAGAACATCTTGATGAGACAATCATGAGGCACTTTGCTGTGTTTCGCATACCATATGCATTGTAGCTAAACAAGACGATGTCTGCATATATGATTCTACGTACCAGTGAAGTGTCTCACGCTGTTTTCACTTATATAATCTAATGGTTTTTCAAAGCCCGTTCGAAAACACTCTACCACACCAACGTCAAAGGGATCGATTAGGCAAACAATAGAAAACAGTTCAGTTAACCACCAGTGAGCATCAAACGAACAGAAGTGCGATAAACAGAAACACTGTTGGAAAGCGAACATTAAACAAGCAAATCCAACATCGCTCATATGAAGATGAATCAGCCAAAACGTTTGTCTAAGTACGGAACCTGTGATCAGATAGGAATGTCACTCAAATCGTACCATCAAAATAACTCGCAAATCATCTCCATTAAAGCGCTTACGAATGAAAGGAGATTAAAAGGCGTATGTTGTGAACGGATCGCTGAATTAGTAAAACGGCAATGTGTAAGGCAGAATTGGAAGTAATCCTTACTGGGAAATTTTAACCATTATGAAAACAATAGACTAGGTAACAAGTTACATACAGCCGGTCAACAAATAAAATGGGCACACCAGTGAACCAAAATTAATGAATCAACAGGCCCCGATGAAACCAGTGCCACTGGCTCAACGCCGACTGACAAATGATTGGGAGTTTACTTTCATGCGCAGGGAAGTGATATGTATTACAAATATGACAGGAGGATCTAAAGACATTCCCCGTGGGCAAGATAATGCATAGATGTGCTGGACCAATATGTGTCCCGTGCTGTCGCTATTACTCGGCTATCCATATCACTGCTGAGGTGAACGGCGGCCCGATTCGCAATACCTTCTAGCCAGGCTCACTGTTGTAATCATGATGACGATGTTGAGGTAGCCACAGGTGACAGTACTAACACGGCGTGGAGAAAATATGCCAATAACAGATATATCAATAAAAAGCCATACATATTCACTAGTGTGATGCAAGTAAAAACCAAAACAAAGTTTCCACCGTACCGATGTTTGACTCTCACTTGGGAGCAAAAGCATTTAGTGGAGCTGGATAGCAGAAGTCACAGAGTTGTGGGGGAGACGCCACGTCACTCTAATCTACAGCTAGGATGTAGATGGATGTTTACGCTTAGAGATTTGCTACTTTTGTCTTCTGAAGGTCGTGCAACAGTCAAGTATCAGAGTCAACTATCGATGCACCTCTGTGAGTGACGAAGGTTAGCAATAAAAACAGGACTAACTGGCCGCAGAAACTAATTAGGCTGTAAATATTCCAGCTACGGTTGACCTAACATGATGACACGTACACTACAATCCCATATCCGACTGTTTTTAAATAAATCTAGTTTCAAAGCAAAAGAATGAACACACGTTTACTAACCTCAAGCAGTGCGCCCGTCAGACAATGATATCAGTTTCAGATGAACGCTGTCGCCAGTGACAGTTGACCGACCGACTGAGGCTAATGACAGCCCGTTAGACCGAGCAGCAGGTGTATCGGCTACAGATCGGAAGAACGGTGCGCCTTCGATAATGCTGCCGAAATGGTGTCGTACAGGCAGTACATTCATCGTACTTTGATTTGTGCATTAATCTGTTTTTACGTTTCTTAGCCTAATTCACTTTAGTTCACTAACAGTCACGTGACCGCACGCTCATATGAAGCGACGAGACATGGATAACTGAGTAATAGCGACAACAGGAGACACATTAGCTCAGCACATCTGTACAAGAGCCCACCTGTGGCAATGTCTCCAGTTCCTCCTCCTTCACATCGGTTGGACTCATTATTTTCCCCTGCACTAATGAACTGCTGCACATAACTGATCTAGTTTCTTGTTGACAAGCCCCTACAGTTTATTGCCGGATGCTCGTTCTGGTAGCTAGCTACTTTACACCGTATTTTATTACCAGCTCACGATAGGCATTTCTTCCTTTTGACGAGAGTAAATAGTTTAGAAATATTCAATACTAGTGTAAGCTTGGATCAGTTAATTGAAAGTGTGGCCGAAACCTTGACACATCGCAATATGTCCTCTTCCCACTTTGATGAAGTTGTCAAATGTTTCAGATGAATCCAGTACTGATAGCATGACATACCGTTGATTGACGAATGAGAAACATCAGCAGGAAACGAACAAGATAGGCAAAATCATCGCTGAAGATGTTCAAACAATTAGGACCATCACAGCTTTTTCAAATTCTGTCTGAATGATGAAGTATCAAACCACGGATTTTATTGACTATTTGGACCAGACTAATGGTGCACATTCAGTGTTATCAACGGCCTGTATTTCCCAACCTCATACGGAACTAGAACGGATAGGACCGACACCGAACGCGTTGCTGGCTAATATCATCGTTCGACTGTGTTCGTAAAACAAAACAAAACAAAAAACTTCTTCGATTCGGCCGAGGTAAGGAGCAAGCGTATGATAATCTTAATGTTGGTACAGCCAACAATCAACGCCTGCACGGCACCAACAGATGCAACCTGTCCAAGTGTCAGTCCATAAGTTTATGGGCACCGAGTTGATCACACTGCCAGCGCATGCTTGGCTGTGCTGGCAAACATTTTCGTAGGCAGTGAATCGGCATCAGATCACTCGCAGGCACTACCCTCACTCTGTCTGAGTTATCTTGAACCGTGGAGTCACACTGAAAGTGAATGGCGATAAGGGCGCGGCTCGCACCTAGTGAATCAACACGCGAGCCCAAATTAAACTCACGCTGACGCTTTTGTTTGTTTCATCCATACCGCGTATTACTGACGCTGCTGTGCAGTGCGATAAGGGATGAGTCAGACCTACCGCGCTCTAATATGACTAGAGCAGTCGATACTCGCTCGAATTGCCCTCCATTTGAAATAAGGTCTAGAAATGAATTTTGAGACAAAGGATAACTGTGTACTTATATGATGTATCCAGTGCCCAAATTCGTGCAAGACCAATGGCATTGCTCAAAAAGCTTCGATGATAAATCACGGTTTTGTCCATAGAATTAAGTATCTATGACGTCTACAGTTTCCGTCTATACGCTCCAGTACAGCATCCTTAAAATATAGCACTTTAAGAAAAGGACGCTACTGTAGTGTGTAGTTTGGTCATTATGCGTTTCGATGATCAAGGGTGAAAAAGTTCCTCCGGCGTCTAATCCTGCCGTATCTGGACACTGATAAACGTTGGTGTGTTCAATGTCCGCACTTTTCAACAAGTCGGTCAGCTGGCTATTTGGCAATTACCTTCACAAGCCTGGAGCTTTGTGTTTGGTTTCTCGTTTAACCCCGTCAAGGACAACACTCTGGAAGGTGCGCTTAAGGAATCCAGTCAGCTTGGTGTTGAACTTCTTCCTGGCGCTAGGTTGACCGATCTGGAGTATGCGGATGACATTGTCTTGCTTAGCCCCTCTGCGGAAAACATGCAGACCATGTTGAACAAGGTGAGTGACCGAGCTGTTTTGTATGGAATGCGTTCCGCACCTTGAAAATGCAAAGTGTTGCTTCAAAACTGACGCATTCCTACTCCTACCTTCTTTACTGCAAGTAATCCGCTTGAGACCGTGGACAGTTTCACATACTTGGATAGCACTATCTCGTCAACCTGTAATGTTGCTGATGAGATATCAGCGAGGATAGCAAAGGCAAAAGTTGCCTTTGTCAAACTGCTTCATCTGTGGCGTCACAAAGACGATAGGTTGTCGCTGAAAGGAAGAGTATATAATGCTTGTGTGCGTTCCATTTTGCTGTATGGTTCGGAAACATGGCCTGTTTGCAAGGAAGATATCAACAGGCTTGCTGTGTTCGACCGTCGTTGTCTCCGCCAGTTGGCCCATATTAAGTGGACTGATCGCGTGAACAATGTCGCAGTTAGCCGGTGCGTATTCCGGAACACTCGGGATGTGCGATCAATTGGTCAACTACTCACGGTGCACAGCTTGCAAAGGTTGGGTCCAGTAGCAGTCGGATAAAACCACGTACTGTTGAAGCAAGCAACGTGGTCACGAAATATGAAGTCTCTGACTGTTCCATTGAGCAAAGTGGGTAGGTGTCGCCTGCCTGGATGGGGTCCTCGTGATCACTCAAACCACTGGTTGGAGACGCTATCCGAGATGGCGCTGTGTCGCAGTCAATGGCTCACCTGTATCCATACCACTTCTAGTTCTTCCGCTTAGTCTCCTATTAATTTTCAAATTTAGTAGCGTTTTCCTCCAATATAATCGACGTCACTGTTGGGGTGAGCGGCGTCCCGAGCCACAGTACCTTTTGGTCAGGCTCCTGACTGCTTTGATCATGAGGATGACTAGCTGCAACACCGTTGGCTCCTCGAAATCAACCATAGCATGGAGAGCAGTGCACAGTGGACGCGGTACGAGAGCTTACTCAGGGTCAGAACTTTCTCGTAGCCATTGAGGTCGCTTTAGTCAAATTCGGTATAAGCATTTTAATGTACTCTCATACTAGGAGTGCGACTGTTCACATGGGGGCAAGATCCATTATTTACAAACTCATGAACCAAAGTTCCTATGATTGCGTTTTTCATTAGAGTTGGGAAAATAGGGTATAAAATTAAGCACATTCTGCTGAATTACCTGTAACAGTTACACGCCCACAGTTGGCGTATAGGATAATCAACAAACTCCCATTTTAACATTACCTTCTGTGCTAAATTTTACTTCCAGACCCATGTGCAAAGTTGAAACAAAACTGTTTCTTGTGGAAGAACAGCAAATTTAATAAACAACCATAAGAATTTTCGACGTGTACTCTGTACTACTGAATTTCAATTTTATGCTGTTTAACTGCTACGTGATCTTGGAATTGTCCCAAGACTGATGATCATTATTGCACCACTAAATCAGTAAATAACAAAACTGATTAAAAAAAATCCCGCTAGCGCAGAAAGACACGAGTAGGATGAAAGCATTTGGTTCCGCAGTTCGGTTGAAAGTAATGGTATGCACAGACCCACCAGTAAACACATGTAAACGGACAAAACTGCTTTATGTGAACACTGTGAATACACAATAAGCAGGGTTTTGAAAGAAGACGATATACTGCTACTGTAAGGAGGTGTGATAAACTTTATTAGAGACGTACAACAAAGCAGGCCACCCAATTTTAACTGAGATTATTTATGTAGAAGAATTGAATCTTTTTAATTAGGCCACAAACTGCATGAATGACTGAAAGAAAATCCACGACACGCATAGTAAGAGGAGATATTAAATCGTTTTAGGAATGAATTCTCTCACAATATAGTAAACGTCTACAAATGTTGCAAACTACTTCAATGTTTCTACCAAATGCACAATCCTTTCTTAAGCAATCACGCTCGAATTATATCACTGTCAGACTCCTTTAATTACACAGTGAAATCACCAACCAGTAGCCATCTCTCGGGGGTTGGATCATGGTAAGTCGAAGCGAAGATAGACTATGGCTTTGACCTCGATATGAGCTGTTTTCAGTTTGAAATGGCATATTTCTCAAGTATTTGTTATGTTGCTGACCGTTCGCATAAGTCCACTAACAGAACACCGACGGTTTGTCACTTTGTATATTATTTTTTGAAGTACGCAATCAAAAGAGTGTAGAGATGCCTACAGCATTCTCATCCATTCCTTATGTGTACGATTTTTTGTTGATCATTCCACGGAGCTATTTCCAGTACTCAAGCTCCAAGCATGAAGGGTTGACCGACATAGAGTAATGTTCACCTGAGGTGTTTCCGCTGCAACTGGGACTTATTTTATCAGCTTCATTCTGTTATCCAAGGAACTAACAGTGAGTGAAACTCAACCCGATGTCACAGACTGAAATTTTGTCCCAAGTCACCATCAACTGCCAACGAGTTCAGCATGAATGTAACGTGTTGTTGGAAACATTTGTGGTGTATCGGCCTAACAGCCTGAATACTAAATACACGGTCTTATTTTGGGCTAAGAATACAGGCTTTATATGGCGACTAAACAACTGAACAAATCAGTGTCGATTGGCTATTTAGTACCCCAACCATAAGGAGATGATCCGTTTTGTCATCCACGTTTGAGTTTGCCACATAATTCTTGTCGCTTCCTGCCACCAACGATTACAACTTTTTGCTTTATGCCCAGAACAGTTAGCAGATTCTTGTAAACCTGTTTTTATTCAGAATAAGGCCACTGTTCAGAATCGAGTGGATGAATAATGTGAGTTCTGTTAAACTGATAATCTAGTTCGTCTAGTATCCCTCCACTCTGAGCGGAGGACAACATAGTTAACTACCTCACAAAGAGTGAGGGCTCATTTATGCACCCTCTGGAGATAATACACGATTTAAAAGTATAGCTTAAAAACATTTTGAAGGCTGATTATTGATCACTGAAAGCGAACTTATTTTAACACAACGGTGACGTTCCCTTGAAATGGCCAATCGAAAGTGGAAGTTCTTTTCCTCCCGGCATTCACAACCCAGTCGAATGGCATTCGTCTTCTTGGTCTGTGAAATTGAGACCCTTGGACATCGGAATAGCACTCATTACGAACTTAATGTTTGTGAGCTATTATGTTACGGTTTGAGCGTTCCTACTTTAGGGCGGCCGGATTTTGATTTTAAAGACACTCACCGGGTACTGAAGCGAAATACACCCATTTTCTCCTTGTCTGTAGATACTGCTTTCCGAATTTGGGTATGGAAGTCTTGCGTTGTGGATTCATGACACCATCAGGCTGCACCGTAGGCTGTAGTACCAGAAGGGTTCACTAGCCATACTTTCTAACCGAACCAAAACACGTTTATCAGTCGGTTCAACGAATACATTTTGCAATGAGAGTCGTTTCGAGGTCCTGTGAGTTTCGCTCATGCAGTAGAAGCATTTCTGATATCAATCAAACGACGGAATAAATTTGTGTATATAGCAGAGACCAGGGCTCGTTATCAGGAGGTAGTCAATACCAAGCAAATGGTCGTTGTAGGGATTATGGTATATCTGTAGGACAGGATAACGCCATGGATGTCTCAAGGTACCGATCTAAGGTGATCGCTCTGGGAGAGGGCCGAACATAGTTAGGATATCTTACTTTACTGTAAAATGCACGATTTTCCAAATACCACCAGCAACTCTGGTACAAACAAGGAATGCATAGTCACGGACACTAGCGTTGTCCGAAAACACGCGGAGCGATTCTTAGAAGGTACAATACACAATTAAAAAGCCAAAACAAACCCATTAGTTAACAATGTTGCGCTAATTTGAACGTTTGGCATACACTAAGTCTTTATGACCCGATGAATCGAAGTGCAACTGCAGTAGGCAAGCGTGACAGCGATCACGTGTCTGCAGTAAGCTCGGTCAATTACTAATCTGTAACGGTATTATTCGATAACAAACGCAGATGCAAGCATCTTATTAAACATTTAAATAAATTGGCAACCTACCTGTGAGCTCATTTGCGCCACTACGATAGCACGCAAACGGCGAGTCTTCCCTTCGGCAGCGAACTGTTCGTTGATTTGTCGGAAGGCTTCAAATACACCAGGACCTGGAATACAGTGAACGGTTATCATGTCGCACCAATCAGAGATGGTGTACACACCATGTTTCAGTTGTAGCATGGTTGTTTGGCCGATATCCGCCAGCTTTCTGAAAAACACCATTGTGAGCCAATCAGTTGGGAAAAACACTGGACGTGGGGGTTTCAAAGCTTTCACATACGTTTCCGAAAACCTACCTGTCCTCAATGATAAGAAATCCGTGCTGCGCGGACAACCGACGTAGACCACTGATGATACGCTCTGGTTCGGGATCGAACCGAAGTACATCCAAATGCAATTTCACGGCGCAAACCTTCGGACCAACTTGATCGGCAACGCGGAGCAAATAATCGGGGTCAAAAGTGTCGATTGCAACGCAAAGTCGTGATGATTTTCGGGAAATTACTTGCTCCAGTGAGGCTTGTTGTATTGACGTGCTCAAGTCCGGTAAGGACGATGGGATACTGATCTAAAGTAAATGACGAAACAGTACAAGGCAACAGCACTATTTCCAGATGAATTACAAGCGAATTATCGCTAACATATCACACAGCAGCAACGATCAAATAAAAACCAACCTCAGGTGATGGCGTTGACTGGAGGAAATGAATAACACGCGATTTTTGCTCTTCAGTAACTCGAGCGGCGTCACAAAGAATTTCCGTAAGTTCTGAGAGTTTGAACAAGCTGCAGTCAGTGGAAAACAGGTTTTAGGAAGATGTCACTTGATCCCAAAAAAATTTGAAGGCAATGTTAACAACACAAACGTTACATTTGATGGAATGCCGAAAAAATCCAACTACTCGAAATTAATTCAGAAAAAAAACTAAAACAGAAGACATCAACGGCCACATAAAGCAAATAACTTAATGCAGTCTCATGTTGGCTGTTGCACAACATAAGCTTGCACTTGTGGAAGAAAGGTATTTGATCACGCGCTGTTGTCTTTGTTTTGATCCGGAAATAAAACGTGTTCGACAGACGTTAAGAATAAAGTGACGTCCAAAAACACAGCGGCACTGAATAGTAACATAATCTGAAGCAAAATTCCGACAGACACGCGTACTTGGCAGCCCGCAGAGGCAGAACGGGAATGTGACCAGGAAACGTGCAGTGTATGTCGTGCCTTATGCAGGATTCTGCCTTAGACAAAGGCTTTGGTGGTGCTTCTTCGTAAGGGCATATCCTTACTGTGAACAAATTGCATTTAAGCAGTGGCCTAGACATTTGACGTCGCAATTTCAGAGAGGGATTCTTCACCATTGTTTATTGTGAGGAGGTCGACGAATGAATGATTTGGAATGCTGAAGATATTCTCGGTGAAGATTTCATCTTTTCTCAGGCGTGGGTAAAACATCATTGAGGATCGAAGATATCAAATTTGCACCACATGCGTAGTTATAAACACACACGTACTGCCCACTCTAATAAGTGAAGCGCCCGTATGTGCAACAGTAAATCCAACAGAAGCTCGTATTTGCGAAATGTCAATTTACAATGCGCCTCACTTTTTGAGTAAGGTCATTTTCAAATCAATTGGTCCTAAGTTACAGAGGTTGTAACATGACTTAGTGATTTTGTTCTAATCGAATGAGTGTTACACGGCAATCAGAAGATAAACGTAGGTAAAACCCATCTTGGAGATTTATTCAGCAATAAAAACACGATGTATAATGTAATCTGTTGATATTGTGCATATCTTTCGAAGTATGCTTCAGTACTACCTGATGGAATGCAAATAAGCCTTCAACCAAAATATTTCGACAGCGCAAGCCAATCAGAAAAGAAAACTAACGTCAATAAGAAAATAGCAGGAAATAACACGCTCATTGTTGAACACTGAGGAGTAAGTAGTTAAAATTAGAAGTAGCTCAATGAAGATGTACAGTACGAGCGTTTTGTTAGTAGCAGGGACAAAAAAGGTGGCGCCTGAGTAACTGGAAGTGCATACCAGGTTATAAGAAAAGCATACTTAGGTATTCGTACAAACAGACGAGCATCCGTATGCGTGCTTACTGGAACCGGTTGGGGACGATTGAAAAGTTATGTGCATTGAACCCATATTAAATTAACACAGGTTCCCACGCCAATCATATGGGTATCTTCTTCAATGAACTTTTCCATACACAATCGCAACGACTTTCAAGATTGTAAAGTTCACTGCTGCTGTTATTGGGACTTGAAATTTTAAAACAAACTTGACTGTATGTGGCTTGTATGAGTGGAATCCAATCAATAGCGACGAATACAATATACCACATTGGACAGACACAACTCACTCCGTCCTGTGGTAAAACGATGAAGTTCTTCCAACTCCACTACATTTTGTGTGCATGGTCGTCTAGTAAGCTCCAGTGTTTCTACATAAAAACAAGCTGTTACTACTGCTATGTTCTGTAACTCTAATAACAACATTCAAACCTCAATTCAATGTGGAGAATCACGGAATAGTGCTAAAATCAACAAAATATCTGGCACGACTTTTGTTCTCCACAAAAGTGAAGGATCGAAAAAAGCACTTTACTTCTAAATGTCGTACCCACTTCGACCTCTGCAAAATACATCTCCGTTATGTCTTTTTAGTAACCTCTCGTGGTTGTTGGATATTTTGTCTGAAGTTTGGCGTCTACTTTCCCTTGTCCCTCGCCTCACAGCTGTACGAAATTCCGCTTCATCACATTAATTCTGTACAGGTTTGCTGTTCTTCGCTTACACTAGCTGGGATTTCGTTCACAACACAACCGACGTGCGATGCTCAGTGCGGACTCACTTATCTTATTAGTTGATCATGGTTTGTCCCGTGACTTCAACACCTATGAAAATCTTTTCTGCTGATATCTCCCTGATCCTCCTCACAAACTCCATGAAACATTTATCAAATGTGCACCCCTCAACAACAAAAGGAAATCTCTGAAAAATCTTTCACAAGGAGCACCAGCATTTCCCTATCTCAAAGGTTAGCTTTAGGACAAACAAAAGATCATGAGTAATTATGAAGAAACCACTAGAGAGCATTATGCTTCACTTAATGAAACAGAAACGGAACTTCAGACAACGAGATAGTACATTCCAATATAAGATACACCAAACGAAAAATGGATTGGTACACATACACTACCATAGCTATATGCCTCCAAGATACAAATCGAACGTGAACCGTACACTGGGCTATCGATTGGAAAAAACCTGCATAAAAAACCGTCTAGTGTATAGGATAGAACTCATTAAAAACATTTCGTGAAAGAGGTGTCATCTAACGCAAGACACACTGAAGAAATTTGTCAAACAAAAGGCTGGAAGTAGGAAGACGTAATAAACATCTTGCTTTGAAAATTAAACAGAATATTGAGGAAAAACGTGCTCCACAACTCGAATCATTATCATCTCATGGAATCAATTTAGGATGGCTTGATAACTTAGTAATTTGATGTCTTGCGCATTACTTCCACGTATTTCGACCATTCATATGGATCTACGTATTTTGGTTGTACAAAGAGAAAATTCTGTATAGCGAAACTCCATTCTCGCAAACTACCAATAATAACCATAGGGTTCTGATCGTCAAGGTGTTTAGTGTTCTAAAGCATACCATGTACTCCCTAATGAACATACGCTTAGGATCCTGACGAGCAGCCACGTGTACCAAAGTAGTCTGATTTCAATGTCACCGATCCAAAGAAATTATTCGGTGATCAAACGGAACTTCTCGAAGTAATCGCCATCGAAAAATTCTCATTTTCTGCGAAACAACAGCAGCTAGATTGTTCAAGGATGATAATCCTTTATATGTGTCCACAAATTTCAATTCACATGGAAATGAAAAAGTCACAATAGCTCGAAAGTCATATGTTCATATGAACTCTTGATGCTCACCCTCAAACCGAAACTGGAAGATCGGTTTCATCAGGTAGAAGCAGTCTGAATGAAGATCGAACCAGCAGCCCTTCCTGTAACGAGCCAAGGTTCTTATCCATTCGGCCGTCAGTTCTACAGACATGGCCTGTGAAGGGGGAATTTGAATGAAATTGAGCTGTATCTTCGCTTTCACCCCGTTTATTCGGGTGAGTACAGCCCATCTCGAATTGCCAGTTTTGCACTGGCTACAGCCGCAAGGGCTCGAAATTAAGTTCATATTGATTCTTGATCCTCACTCTTGTATGTTTCTAGCTGTTATCCAATCACACACAGGAAAATAAAAATGTGTGCTAGAAACTGGTAAAACCATGAGATACTTCATGCCCTGCTAGTAATTGTGCCTCTTTAATGTCATTCCTTTTGAAAAGCCGGGTTCGTTGGTCCCAAAAATGTTATCACAGTGAAGGATAAGTCAAAATAGGGACACCTTTTGAAAACAACCACTCGTGAAAAATGCAACCTTCATTCAAATCGCACCTGACCCCATACGTCCACTTAACTTAAGACGAAATCTGCAAACAAATACTGTATCCTTCGCAATCAACCTTTTATTCGATATCCACAAAGTAAACTTCCTCTTACTTTCTGTTACCTCTAGATTTATATGTTGCGCAGTTTCTCTCAATTTTTGTTTGCAACCGTGTAACGGATTGTTGACAGTCTGGGTCCTCTTGGGTGCCTGACTGTTTACTGATCGTGGTGTACACGTGGTGAACTCATGAGTACAATATAGTGATCGCGTAGTTAAATATGCCCTCAAGGTGTGTGGTGTGTGACAAGGGGCTCCGAAAAACGGTATCATTCTAACCTGTCTTCTGTGCAAGCTTTAAACTCACACAATCTGTGGACTGTTTCCGCCGTTGGTTTACGAGGCTTTAAAAGAGAACGCAACTGCAAATCAAAGTTGTGCTCGACCGGCATAGTTGTTGTGACTTAAAGAGAGGACCAGAGTTAGTCAATAAACGCCACATCTGCCACCTTATCTATACTGCACCGCGTACTCCATTTTGCCCTACTGAATCCGCGAACAAAACGCCCAATCAGAAACCAGTTGCAAGGCTGCGCAAAGCGAGCGTGCGACCATCGCTTCAACAGCCGGCTTATCCGACCTGCGTCAATAACACGAGCCACAGCCTCCTAGCTGTTGTGACGTTATCCAGCAGGCCTGCTGACTCTGACATATCATATTTGTTAAAATAATACCTCACCCGCTGTTACTTACGGTTAATCAGTCAGACGTTCGCCACCAACCTGCTCAAAATCTAAGACAACTGTCCAACCACAGCTGACCCAATCATTCAAAGTGGACAAAAAGAAGCAGGAAAAAACCCAACCGGTTTAAGCTCTGACGGACGCTTTGAACTGAAATTCCGTGTCACAAACACTGGCGAACGAGTGGCGTGGGAACGTTCAAATTGGATAACAACGATCTTGCAGTATTGAACACCTTTTCGCTACAGTACTGTGAGTCATTCTTTAATTTCACATAATTGCAATTGCTTTCAAGCCAACGACAAATTAGACGAAGTTAACATGACTGCTAAATGTGGAGAATCTAGTTCAACTGACCTGTTTACCGACAATTTATGTCGTGAACGAAGATTTTCCACTCCGCCTTGTTCACGGTCGACCAAAATCAGAGCTCGAGAGACACAGATACCTTCATTTCTAAGAAGCTGATGGGAAGAAGTAGAACACTTCAAATGAATATCAATTATCACGAAACGAAAAATGGGCGGTCTGATTATTACGCCTCACCGAAGATTGTCGAACAAATAACCCGTAAATGCCCTCCAGGTTCTACATAACCATGAGATAACGTCTAATGGGGTACAAAATGAATCAGATTCCAGCGTTACGCACAACAAATTATACCAGTGCAAACACCAACACTATCGAACATATTTAGTTATTACACCGACAAGTCGAAAATCAAACAATGTTACCTGTGCAACGGAAGCCAGGCTGGATCCAGAAGTGACCACATCATCAACAATTACACAATGTTGGCCAAACTTCCAGGTGCCTTCGACCATTTGTTTGGTTCCATACGTTTTGGTCTCCTTACGACACATTAACATCGGGACGGACATGTTGACCGAGATACACTGATCATATAAACGGTAGAGAAAAACCCAAAGAAAATTATTAAGAGAAGTCAAACTAGGTTGAACATTACACTAGTGCACCTTAATAGTTGATAAGACAATCCCAACAGAAGTGGCGTCGAACAGTCGTGAAAGCGAGTCCCATGAGCATGTCTAGCACGATAGCAGAAGCAATAGGCCTCAGTAAGCCCACAAGAAAATTAGCAAAGTACCACAGGAGTCAGATTTGTCGAGGAGGACAGTATGAGTTGCCGATTGGAGAGTTAATATGAGGCAAACGACCGCAAGCAATCACAAACACTAGGGCACCTCAGGAAGAACGATGGCGACGTGTGGTGAGTAAAAACAGTACGTATGAGTATAGCCCGAGACAGATATAGTAGAGGGAAAAGTAGCCGCGGCAAGCCATAGCTCGAAGATCACTAACTCATCGACATGGGTTCTCCAGCATAACGCGCAGACGAGCCTTCAAATGTACATCGAATGTTTCCAGTAGGCTGCAAGCCTTCTGTATAATGCACATTACACAGTCTAGGAAAAAATATCTCCAACACGGTCACTATAGGTGAGAATTTAAGATAACGCTTAAAACGTTCAAAAGAACTATCCGACACTAAACAAATATCCTACGTGTCTGTCCCTCTAGTAGATAAAGTTAGAAGTCGCAATAACTGAATAAAAAGGCGGTATACAAAAACGAAATATAACTGATGAATAGTTTGAAAATTGGTGGAGACAAAATAAACATTTGAATGCAACCTTTACACTCAGACGAATTTTCCAATCAGCTTTATTTTTTCTCGAGAGATAACATCTGGAAAGTCAATATGAATGCGAAAGCTACAATCAAACGTCAATGTAGTTCGAGTTATAAAACTGAAGGATGAAAGAGTGACATACAATAGACGAATAATGTTGAAACAACAGAACCGACTAGTGCTATTAGAAGCCCACGGAAGACAGTTGCCAAACATAGCAAAACTATGTGGAAATCTCCGTTTGTTTAGTACTAACAAAATAAATTGGAAAAATGCAGAACACAGAGAATATCACGGCAAAAAGCACGAATTCAACGGAGACTTACCGTAGCCAAAGGCACGGCAGAATAAGGTACACCACATACTAAAAAGTCTTCCTTTGATGAAGAATCTTGTAGCATCGTACATAGCGCATTTGCAACTTTCACCTACGACAACAAAAGTAATCAGAAAAAGTGGCAGGTGAATCTTATAGGAATGAAATGATCGTGAAGAGATTAGTAAAAATGAGTCAAACGGAAAAAAACATGGATAAATAAATATTTGATAACATTTGGTGGTTCACAGATTTGGCGACGTATACGTTTATCAAAAGCTATTCATCAAACTGTCATATGTCGCCACGACTTCAAACATGTCTTCAGCAAATCACGCCGATCTTCGCTTGAAAAAGATTTCCGTGATGAAAATCAGAACCTTTCGAAATGGACACAAACTCATTAGAGACGGAAGTACATTTTGTGATTCTCGTTCTACCGCTCGATAAGGTCACCGTGGTCTCTCAACCATGCCAAGGGTTGATAGCATTCGTATACAAACCTGAACGAGAGACCATCCGTTGACTGTGCCACATCATAAATTCCAGACTGCCATGAGTGCAACGGCACGAAACAAAAAGCATGTCGCATTTTGCACGCACCTGGATTGCATACATTACTTTGGTCTGAGCTACCTGACCAAAACGTAGGAATAAGTACTCCGCGGTAACAAACACGCAAATGTGTTAAAACTACCGGTACAAACAAGCTCAAATTGGTCACAGTTTGAAAATGGCTGTACATGTAGTGTGTTTCTGATGGATTTAGCGCGCACTGCTGGATGTTCAGCAATTACCTGAGTGATAAAATGAAAGCAAATAAGGAATGTATCAACAAGCTGAGAACGATAAATGTTAGCATAAGATAAGCCCAAAGTACTATCTAATACGTGAACACAGAGTTGAAAAGCCGGTAACTTGCAATGATTATAAATGGACGGTTGCATCAACACAAGTGTGATGTCAAAGCGGACATTTCAACATTAGTCAGAGTTACGGAGCGGGGAGTATGGAACAATGGAAAATAAAACGTACCAAGAGAACGGGAGAAGATATAACAAGACGGAAGTCCACATAAACGGGAGACAGAATCCCAGATTTGAGACGAAAATCGCCGAATTTCAGCACGCCTAAATCATGGAAAGCAAGAGCAATCTCACGTTTGGTTGTCAAGTCCATTATGCTGAACGGAGGAAAACAAAAAGATGGCAGTGATTCCATGTGGGCAAACACATTTAATAATTTAAAACCGATTAATTCAAAAACGCTGTAACACATCAAAGTGAAGGTGGATACAGGAATATCGAACACATGATCGGAAGCCTCGGGTGACAGGTGTGTCTGTGCGAAATTCTGGGCGGTCCGATACAATGAGGGCTGACGAGTAATCCATGATCTAGTAGGAAAAAAATTAACATCATTCACATTTGGCAGTGTTGCGATCCGTTGCCTGTGCGTTGTGTACCTTCCATTTCAGCATTTTCTTTAAATATGTATGGCTTAATAACTCTTGTTCCTGTAATTCACACTTAAAACATAAGTATCGTTCTAAACTATCTTCAAATTGCAGAAAAACAATGGGAATTAAACACTCGTCAAACATATGATTTTTGACGAAACTGACTGAGTGTATTTCGCTGTTCGTCAGATACCAAGAACGGAATGCTTCGCGTTCATCCGTATGGTTGAGATGCACTACTTTCAACATTATTCGATCACGAAAACAAACGAGATGATGCGTCTTCAGTATTTTCTGCACAGTCGTTTGAAATGTAAGGCTCTCTTGAGCAGGCTAGCAACCCTGTCTACAGAACCTTCCTAACCATACGCCGCACCGTTTGGCTAGCAAATGACTACACTTCCAAGTACTCGTTATTAAGGTCGTGTCATTAAATTGCCATTTTTGTTGTTTCACACGTAGAAAAACACCAACTCGGTCCATCGTTCCATCGCCGGGGGGGGGCGTCCCTCATTAATTAGACTGAACCTACTGCAGCACAACGATGGATGGACAAACGTTGCCTGTTTATTGCGCCCTGTTCTTTCAGACGTTTGAGAGGACTTGTTCGTCGTTCGATCATGTGTTTTATTCTGGCCGCCATCAATTTTACGAAATCTGTCAGTATCAGAGATGGAGAGAACAACTTTGCCGTGCTAAGTCGCCTTGTTTATTAACCTACCCTCCGGTTTCGATAACTGACTTGTTTTGAATTATCAATGGGGATGTTCTGATATGCTTGACTGACAATAGTTACCAACATTAGCCATTTGACATAAACGGTACCGGTGTTATCGATCACAAGTTTCGTGATGTCGCCGCTTGCTCAGGCGTTCCTATCCCAAAGTCAAGCACTGGACATCCACGTCGTCACCGTGCGCTGTCGGCTAATCCAATGAAACTAGACAATTAGTCAAGGTCATTTCCTTTCCCGGGATGCGATATACTGATAAGAATCGACCAGCCGATTTGCAACAAACCCGTGTGATCCGACACACGCAATAAATATGCACGGAAATGCTCACTTATGCAACCGCCCGAAGGTTTTCATGACCGACTTTATTCGTACAACATACGGGCTGCTTTGGCAATTGACTATTGGACTTATGGGATACGACAGACGACATTCAGATAAATCATTCGGAGAGTCCCAATGAGAAATCAGGTAACTCAGTCGTGAAATGAGGTAAGGGTGTACATGGAGTTCGACTATGAAAATATTTGCTGTCGAATATGAATTTCCTGGAAGTTCCATAATCGCAAAACAGACCACCCATTCTTCAGTGTAATTTAAAACTAATGTTTAAGAAGTAACTTGGAAACGACAAAAAAATGAGGACAGGATTTGTTTAGATGCGAAACAACATGTATTCGGGGTAAGCAAAGGGTAATAACACCTTGGCAATAAATAAAAAAGTGATTAGGAAACGAAGCACGAACAGATCAACCCGGATGAAAAATAATGGTCTAGATGAAAGAGGACGGCTTTTCAGAGTTTCCATCACAAGACGTACACCTATGTAGGCCGAATTCTATGAGGCAATCAAGACGCAGACAGCAAGCAATGTAATCGGGGCTGGAACCGACAATATACTTTGTGATCAGTGTTACTATCAAGAAGTCATCGTGCGATTATAACATACGTGGTTAAAATCCACGGATCCCTCATTCATTCATAATTCGAGTAATGAGTAAAACAGTAACACGTAGATAAACGAGGTAGATAGACGATGAGATATACAATAGGATTCTCAGTCAGAAAAAGTTGTAGCAACGAAGATAATTACCATTTACAGAGCTGCAGGTTTGGCCCGGAGTAGCTCGACAATATCCCATGAATAAGTGCCCCATACTTCTCATAGAAACAAGCACCTTGCGGCAAGGTCACAAGGAAAGCAAGTGACGGATAAAATATTTTGAAGACTAACACAATGACCACAACGAATACGTGCAGTTAGACGAACCTATATCGATGAGTGCGATCATACAGTTGCGACAAATTCGGGAATTCGATTCCTGATGTGATGTCCTAGCTATCGGTCGATTACTCGTAGATTAACGGCTCAGCGAATGCTTATTTTTAGACCAAATTACAGTGGTTCTCGCAGTTAAAAGCCTTATCTGACCGTTCAATAAGTTTGTGATACTGAACGAGTGATGGTGCCCGAGAACGTAGTTCCCTGTTGAAAAAGTTGGAAACAAGTATGACTTGAGTGAACGCAGATGGCATTCATAGCTCTTTCTCTTTGTATTTCACCCAGAATGTAAATGAGTGTGAGTTTGTGCCAACTCCACTGTTTTAAAGTGTAGTTTTCGGAACCTCGTGGTGCGTACCTGTAGGTAGTGTGACAACCAATAAGTTGAAGCACAACGGGTATTCAGCAAGTCAAGTGGTCGACCGACGCGATAAACAATAGAGTAGTCTAAAGTACCAAATTAAATCCTGCATATTATAGAGGGTGGTGCATCACTAGCTGACAACGAAGTTCAGCAATTCAGCATATACCTTTTTCAAGTGATCACCAATACTTCCGCGCTTACTTACACACATCAACCATAAAGTCAGATGGAACTCTCAAAGTAGCAACATAAATGGAGCGATCTGGCTACTAACTTAGGTGTTCCAGTAAAAAAGATTCCAAAGAAAAACAAGCGGAAAGTTAACAGCCACAAGCGGGCCAGCAACTGAATTTAACTACGCCCAAAAGTAACCAAGAGATGTGGTTTGCACAGTATAACGAGAAGCGTGTCTTCAAAGCAATACGGTTAATCTAGTGTCGAATTTCTCTTTTAAATACCTGACAGCTTCGCTGAACGGAATATCTGTGTAAATGTAGATCCAACGTCGCCCTGGGCACACGATCTCAGTAGTTTAGTTTATGAGCGGTCGTCCGTGCCACGAAACAGAATAGAATGATGACGGGCAGAATAAGTTGAGAGCAAGGAAATGCTAGAAACGACCTGCAGAAACGAGATTTTGACAACAGACCTTGTTCTCCAAATTCACCTTACCAACCAATCAACAGGCTGATGCTCCTGTCAAAACACGGACTGTGTAAAAAAAAAAGATACGATGAGGCATACTCACTAAGTGTCCAAACAATCCGAAGGCAGTTCGACGCTCGTGCTTATAGTAAATGAATCCAGCAAAATGTCATAAATGACAGCAAAACAAAATTTATGAGATCAGAAGGCTGTTTCACACGATTTGTTATGCTCACAAACGGCAATTTGTGATGTCCTGAAACTGCCTGATATGACGCAGATGCTCCGCGAAAACTGACAAGCTCCTTGAGTTCGCAGCCACCGGAGACAATCCCAAAGCGCTGCACTGTCACCTAAGTGGATTTGGACACCTCAAGCTGTTGGAGAACAAATGTGCGAGTGCAGACAGTACCAGTTAGCGGAGTGGGACCAGACATGAAAACAGCACAGCCTTCACTCACAACCTAGTGCACGTTTAAGGACGCACTGGATGGAAGTTGCGATTTGTTACTGTTAATACTGATTACTTCTTGATACAGAACGATTACGTGCTCTTTGCTAAATAACGTATATTCAGTAAACCTTTAAGTCTAGGAAACATAGTTCCCTCGGGGTCGATTTATTGACCGTGTAACCAAAATTTGGCGAGATTGGAACATCGGAGATGAACCCGAGTCACGATTTTGCCCTAAGAAATTAGTTCGAAGAGTAGGCCCGGAGGCCCAAGAGTAAGAGACCTGAAGATGACACGGACAGTCCCACATTGTAGGGTGGTAGAAAGTCAGTCCATGAATGAGATACCTGGCCAACTGGGAGGAACGGATTGGTTTTTCCAGTTCATGCCATCAACCGTTTCAACTACAAATTACTTTAAGATTAGTTATCAGCAGCACTGTCCGTCCAGAAGGGTCAAACATACCACAATATTGATGTTCTGGCCAACGGGCATGGCTCTAAACCAGTGTTCAGTCAGTCGTATAGCAAAAAACATGGTTCTCAGAGTGGATGCATGTTGATTGCGCCCAAATGGGTACGACATTGGGATATAGTCTGGTCAGACGGAACAGTGACAGATAGAGCGGGTTCGTGTGAAAATCAACTAATTGAAAAACGCATGGCAGTCATCAAAAGATACACAGGTGTTCGATACCTAGAAGCGAGTACACGCGAGCAGAAATGCGGTGAAGCGGGAGCGACAGACCGTGGTCAGCCAACCGATACTGAACGAATATGACCTACTGTTTGGTCCACGTGCACGCGTACGATATATACGAGTCGAGCGCTGTCCATTTTCTTATCCAAGGCTGTAAATCACCAGCCTTGACACTGACATCCTTTGTAGTGAAGTGGTCTTGCTAAGAGTTGAGAACCATTAAAAAGTTGAAAGAAAAAACAGCTCGGGAAGCTCACATTCGTGAGGGGAACGGGAACATTTCCTTACTACAAGTAAATGAGAGTAACGCGGTAGCAGTCATGTAGAAAGGAGTAGTAGAAATGACATGTGGAATATTGTAGACGACAGACATTCAGACCACAAAATGAACCCAATAAGTAGACTTATATACCACATGATTAACTCAGGAAGTCAGACCGAAATCGATAAGCATCACCTTGAACGGGATGGAACAGATAGCCTTAATCAATGCAACCATTCAAACGGCATGCGAAAGGTAGCAAGAATAAACTGAGAAAGAGTTTTATTCAAAGAAATAAGTCACAGGCTGGCAAACTTTGTAACAACGATGTACGGTTCAAAAATCTTTAGAGAAACTGACGTATGAATGCACAAATCGTCGACCCCAGTTCGCTAAAACCAAACTTTGGTATACATCAATAAATCAGGTAAAATCTAGAAGAGAAGATTACTGAAAATATATACAGAACTGTCCAGTTGTTTCAGTCCGACTTCAGGCTATACTCTCCGGCTGAATCGAAATCGTGTAATTCCTCAACTAACTCCGACTGTAGAACTCCTTCAAAAGGAAACAAATTTGTAGCAGCACTATTGGAGGACAAAGAGGATTTTGAATGCCGAATCCATTTGGACAAACTGGAGATCAGAAAAAAATAAAAGGGTAAATTATCTGTATAGGCTTGAAAGCAAGTATCTCCATGGCGCCACAACAATCCAGTGAGAACTCGCGTCAATTGCCCCAGCGCCGCCACACATCGCAAGTGAACATTCAAGATGCTGTGTTTTTCGCGCGTCGAATTTAACAAGTTCTCTTGGTGGATGGTAGCAGGTGTAGTGAGAAGTCGATGCAAAGGCATCGAAGCCAGATGTATGAGAGTAGAATACACCTGAATAAGAACAAAAGGCAGTGGTCTTCAATAAGGCATAATTATTCACCGATAGAATAAATTCAAAAAGACATCATGACAGAGACGAATGTAGGGTAAAAGTAAGAAAGACAAACACGGGTCGGATGATGCTGTTTAACGCCTACGTGAGCGACCTACCTTCTTGTTATGATCTAGTGTAAGGAACATAGATTATTATTGGCAGTAACGTATCGGGAAGCTTATGACGATGCAAACGCGTTTTAAAAAGCAGGCATGATCACTGACCGAGACAACATTTATCTGATTATTGCGAATGGTCTCTTTCACTCGTGAGGTAATTTAGAGACAAACTCCACAGAATACAAGTAGAAAAATTTAATCCATTACAGCATGGAACACATTGAAAGCCACTAGCTATTCCCGAAATTATGAAATACTGTAGAGAATTGTGACAACGAAAGCTGCGGAACGACGAGGGAATGAGCTGTGGTGGTCATTTTTAAAAAATCGAGCATTCTACGAAATTCACCCTAACGTAGTGGACAGATCAACACACTGTATCAATCCACAGGACCAGGCTGGCTAGCATTTCAAACTGTTTAGACACAACCTAGACGCGGATCATGCTGTTGTGCGTGCTTTTTTTGTTGCCATTTGCTCGAAGACCGTACATTCGCAAACGTAAAGACTTAACCGGCATTCGAACGAACAGAGCGCAAAGAACGTTTATCACGAGGTGCTGGTGAACAAACTGTTCCGTTCGGGTCAGGAGAACCTAAAGGACAATGGGGACAAATCGCAAAGGTATGAAAGTTTGCTATGGACAACCCTGTTACGAGAGTTACGTACTTGCGCCACAAACCTTTTGTGAAGAAGTGTGTTTCCAGAAACTCATTATTGCAAAAAGAAACGTATGAACTAGCGTCGCTCAATACAACCTGAATCCGTACAGAAGTTAAGAGCGCAAATGCAAGCTAGCTAGAATCCTGCAAAAAGATCGTGTTTATCACTTGACGGAAAGAATGAAAGCGATGAAGAGGACCTCTGTATCTACGAATGGTCAAACGCTATTCTCCATCATTTTCGTTTGTGCCGGCCGTCGATACTTAAGAAGATGGTTCAATTATCACACGACAGCTGCGCCAACTTGATAGATGTGCTAAACATTTTTAGGAAGAGTTCAGCTGGCCTCATCAAGACAATACAGAAGTCGAGACCCAAACGGTCAGCGTCACAGACGGCCGTAAAATGGAATACGACGGGAAGTAGGAATTTAAGTTATTGAAGTGTGACAGAACACAAAGAGATCTATTCTATCTTCTTTTTTTAAAAGAATGATGAAAACAGACTTATATGAAGGTTGGCAAAACCCGCACAAGTTGTTTTGGAGACTCAGTGGATACCTAGCAGCTGGGGCTTAGCAACGCTAGTACTGCATTACCACAAGAAACCTGGAGGCTATGTGACAACCAGAAGTATCAGAAGTATTAGCCTAGATCTCAGTGACCCAGCAGCTTGTTAACTTAAATTATGTTGATTTATTAAACCCGGAGGAAGCCAGATATATAAAAGGACGGTCAGATTTCAATGAGATCGCCAGTATTCACACACTTTACCCTGTGACATGAGCTCCTACAAGCAACCAATGATCGAGTTCGTTTTACACTTGAAGACAGCCACTCATTCGGTTGCTCGTAACGATGTCTGGAGTGGACTACTGCACACACAAAATCTACGAAAATATGTGGATCTGCAAGAGCCACTGCGTGTCCACTCTGTAAGCAGGGTGTGGGTTTACGGACAACTGTTTTGGGGCGTTCATCACCTCAAGTGATGTTCGCTAAGGGTGCCAGATTTCCTCCCTAATGTTCAATTCTGTCCTGGGCGATATTCTAAAAGGTACGCGTGAGAAATCAAATCAACCTGGCGTTGATGTTAATCCTACCACAATGATGACCAATATGAAGTATACCAATGCTTAGTCCTCTTGACAAAGACACGCACACCATGTTCAATAATGCGAATGACCGGACTAGTTTTGTTCCTCACCTTCAAAGTACAAACTATTGCTTCAGGACATGGACATTCACAGCCCCACGTTCTTTGTTGCAAGCAATCACCCTGAAATCGCGAACGGTTTCGCACACTAAGGTAGCTCCATCAACCAGAATATCGAAAACATGTTCTACCTTTGTCAACCCGTGTCATCTGTAACTTCGAAATGACATCCGTTTGTCGCTGAAAGGATGGGTATAATAATACTCTTGTGCAATCTGGTTTGCTCCATAGTTCGGAAACTTGGCCTGCTCACGACGAGGATATCAACAGATTGACTGTGGTTGATTATCGTGGTCTCCACTAACTTGCGCACATCAACTGGGATGATCGCGCGAGCAACGCGAATATTTGTCAATGCATATTTTGGAACGCCTGAGATAAGCGATCAATTAGTAGACCATTCAGGTTGGACAGTCTGCGATGGTTGAGTTATATACCTCGTACCAAGCACTATTTGGTCAGACCGCTAACAGTCGGGTAAAATTGCGGGGCGATCAGCTAACGGTGTGGTCATTAATTATGAAAACCTTGATTAATACCTCGAGGAAGGCGGATAAGTGTCACCTGCCCGGTTGAAAGTGTAGCAGTCAAGTGTGTTCGGACACAATTTTGTTTTCTGTTTAGCACTGTTTAATCTATCTTTATCCATTTATTCGGTAATTGCTGTTGCCATGATATATCACATAGGTCGTGCACTGAACGGCGGTTTAAACCGCAAAATGTTTCGACCAAGCTGATGGCTGTTATAAATGAGATAAAACCATGTAAGTTACTCAATGAGTAACCCATTTCATGATTGTTTTGATCCAATAGGTTAGTAGTTCTTGGCTTGGCATCTACTTTATGAGGCAAATCATCAGAGCAACACCACCCACTTGAAGGAATGCGTTTTATCCATGCTCAATCGGTTAACCTCATACGACATTACTCCGCTCAGTAATCTGTAGCCCTCTGTGAATAACGCTCACATTGCTCAGTCACACCAATGCGAAGAGAATGAACAACGTGATATACTTGTATCTACTTTGTGAGCAGCGTACTCTTTTTTTTCACTGCCCTCTCACTGGTTTGGCTCTGGTAACGCAGAATGCTTTGTACGAATAGACGCAATGGGTGCGTGATACATGCGATGAACTCGGCTGCATATAAATGGCGGTACTGACAGCCGTGAGTATCAGCCGTGCGTTTATATCCATCAACACGTTGATCGACATCACTAAATTGCTTCAGCTGGGGTTTCCTCTGCATACTTCATCTCAACCAACGCAAACTCCTGGGAACTGTTGGTTTCTTCGTAACGATGACCCATCCAGCATAAAGGTGTTCGTTATAATAAACGCACAAACCTATGTGATATTAAAGCGATATTTAGAAACGGGGCAGTTTCTTTTTCACAACGATCTTTTCGTTACAACGAAGATCGTTACAGCTACAGATAACTCAAAAAATGATGGTAACCTCTGATATACATTATATACTTAACACGAAATGACTATGTGGAATGTTTAACTTGCCACAATATATGGGAAAGAAGAAGTAATTGTGAACGGTGAGGGGGGAAATGTAGAGGGATTGGAGAATGAATTACGCCGACGCACACAGAGATTCATAAGATAAGTGCTATTGACTTCTATTCTTCGCTATATCAAACAGTGCCCTCAACAAAATGTCCACTGTCATTTGGGCTCTAGCCAGAAAGCCGAGAACGCCCTAGTGTACCAACCTTCAGTGAGAGTGCCTTCATAGTCCGAACACAAGTCACACGCTCTGATACAGGGATATATCTGACAAACCAAATCAGGGAAACATAACAGGACGAGAATCCAAAGATGCCAAAACAAAATGACCGAAACACGGATGTGTTAAGAGTATGGGTCGAGTCTCCATGAAACAGGATGCCATGTTAGAGTAAAGGTCACACAACAGTGGTATTCAAATACGTTGAAAATAGATCATGTTTCACCCGTGAAACCTAACGCCCTATGGTCACTACTCATTAAAGTTCAAAATTTAAGAGAAAGGCTAATGAAGATAGGACAGTGGTAAGAGCACTGAGTCAACGCAGAAGAGAATACATAAACGAGGGAAAAAAGACGTCTTTCATAATAGTGATCAGCATGATTCAGGCTATAACTGAAGCAAACACGTGAACAAAACGAATACGTTAGGCACAGCAAACTCCAAACATAGCACACGTATCTGTCACATTACGTTGGCAGCCAAAGGTACCCGGAAACGGAGAGAGTACATGACGGAAAATATTGGTTGGGGTCATGAAACTAAACATAAACAGGGACTGAAGTTTGTTTTGTGGGCTGGACTACAAGACTAAATATAACAATACGTAAGTGAAAATGATCACCAAGACGAGTGGGTAAACATCATGTGAGGTTTATGGAGTACAGCATTATGAAAGACAGACAAAAGAAAACAAACCTTGCTCGTTACTTTGTCCACCGTAGGGACGCGACAAGTTGAAGCATTTCGAATCGTCTACGTGATTAGGAACAATCAGTCACTACGCTTCGTGGAAGCCCTTCTTATCAAGAAGATATACCCCACCCTCTGTAAGCAACGTCAATTGTCTTTCAGCTTTTCACTGTCGTGTAACATATCCTAATCGAACTAGCGTGTTCCTAATGTTGTTCAATGTCTGCGGTTCTATTCTTTGGCCTACTGGCGAACATTTTGACTTTACTACGTGGACAGTTAGCTACGCGTTTGTAAAGAAGTGACGAAATGTTCATCGGATGCATGGTGTATATTATAGATATATATACATAACACATAAAAACCACATGGAGTGGCAAACGTACCAAGTTATGTTGCTGACTTCTCTCGTCAAAATTACGTATAAGCTTCAACTAATGAGCGTCTTAGTGATGAGACTCGATGTTACAGTTCTCAGGTCCCTTAAAAACAACACTCCAAACTCCCTGAAACTTCTTCTTGCTTACTTGCAACAAACGAACAGTTAGGAGGGGGTGAAGAAGCACGTCAGAACACATTGTCATAAGTTTCAAGATAAGCGGAATCGGCTGTGTAAATTGACGTAGTAAATGACCTATTGCATGTGAAGGCAGAGAAGCAAGTAACGCAAGTGTAAGAAGTTAGAATACTAGTCTAATTTGCATGTAATTATACTTAAGGTTTACGATGCGCATAGCGCGGCAATGAAAACTACAAGCGTAACATGTGTTGTCCAATTCGCAAGACATATCGCGACATACTCACCTCAGCTTTACAGGCACACGAATCTGGCCAGGTCACCTCGGCCCTCGAAACAAGGGCAGCAACAAATCCGGAAAACTAAATGAAATACAGTGTTAAAGTTGGTAATGTGCATAAATTATAAAACTCGACTTTAATGAGGCAGCCAAAACAATGAGACAAAATAATGATGTGCGATAGGTTCAGTTTTAAGCATAGATCGTGTACCAATCTCCTTGTTATCTTGGTCACATTGACAGTTCAAAGTGTGTCACCAATCGATCGTTCGACAGTCAAACGTTTCGAGACATGCCATTTAATATACAGCTGATTCCGTATACAGAACTCATTTCTGAAAGCCGCTGTACAGATAACCGATGTGGACAACAAGCGATATCCATCAGTGCACTGTGGTCAAGAGGAAATCGCCAAATGTTCATTATCATCTAGGTGGTTCAGTTACATTCTTCACACATTAGCAAACATTTGACTACCACTGCAATCCATTTCGACGGATTACGAGCTACCCATGGATTTATTTTCCTCCTTAATGCGACCACGTGGAATGTCAATTCGTGGCCTAGTGGACGGCATCTAATCATCACAACAAGGCAAAACTCTAAGAGTGAGTCCGTTGCTTTCCTTAGATGGATCTGTCTACTTCACTGTTACACTCAGTCGTTTGACAACTAATCTGCTCCTCTTTTCAGAAACTTGGGTGTCTGATCTTTAACCTATTTTCTTCTTGAGCCTTGTTGGTGTATTGAATGATGAATCGTTCGCTTGATCTTTTCGTAGTCCAACTTTGAGTTTTGTTTTTCAACTTTATCCTCTGTGGAATGCACTAGCATGCACTCGTATACTGAAATACTTCTTGTATTACATTTCACACATCTTTCTCCCTGGTATAGACCTTGCCATTGCAGTCTCTCACACTGTTTATTTTCCGAGAGATAAGGATTTCCTTTCCGTGCTAGCCATTCAGTTGGCTAACCAGCATTGGCCAGCTGGACACAAAGGCCTCACTCACACACCTACTGGTCTTATTCCTTCGGGTTTACACCGGATACGTGGTGTGTGAGTGGAACCGCAAGTGGTGCAGCGCAAGCCACTTGGGGTGATGGTTAAAAGCGCAGGCGTCCTTTGGCTTCGGTCACTGTGACAGGCTAATCCGTCTCGGATGCCGTCAATCTAGACTCAGAAAATATAACGCGCCATGTGCGTTTTCCTCAGGAGTCAACAGCATGTTTAGATGTGTACCTCAAAGAAGCAACATCATCGAACACTATCAAATACTTAACGTTATTCTAGTTTCAAAAGGGAAAGACTTGTGTTGCACGTGCAATGTTCAACTTTAATCCAACGGTGACATATACACACAGAAAGATGGTGTGTCTGTAGGGTTTAAGCTGCACCGACAATCTACGATATGTCTCACAAACACTAGAAAGACGATGTAACCGAGATGGACAAAGATCATATGAGTGCGCAGATCTTCCGATTGGAATGAAATAGTGTACACACAAACGTAACTAATTATGCATAGAGAAACAACAAATTATCCTTCCCAGATGAAGCAATGAATAACCGAATGGACAAATTTATTCAAATAGCGTACGCCTGTTTGTTTGATGCTGTCCTCAAATCCCGTACTTCAGACAACTAATCGTAACGGTGAGTTCTGGTAACCTCGATTGCGAGTGCACTACCACCACCGACAGCGAGATATCAGTAGATCAGATTGACCTTTGACTATCAAGGAACCATAGAAATCCTACCAGCCAAATTATACACTCTTGGTCTTTCCTGTTACCTTGGCATGGTAGTCGGACTAATTTGCTGAATTGAGCCCATGCTGAGTAGGGCTTCAGTCCTTCTAGAAGCAGCTACGTCAGACAAACCAAAGGAGAGCAGCCAGACGAGCTTACACATCGCATCAATTACTGCGTAAGAGTGTACGGGCAGCAGGGCACACGCCTATGAGCACACAGTAGGAATAACTTTATAGTTGTAACATTGCTGTCTACCGAATGAGGGATGAGTTAGAAACAAGCCACCTAAATAAACAGCACCTTGCTAGTTCAACGGCTAGTCATAATCGCTGGTGAACTATTCATAACGGCCGGACAAACCTCACCATTCAGCAGAAAATTTAGGTGGCTTTAAATGCAATTAATGAACGCGGCGATAGACAAGAAAAACACAGAGGTTTCGGATATTGCTCCACCAATACAAGCCAAGCGTCACAATCAAGTGGGTTTCAGTCTAATCATTGGTTCGGAAAATCTCCTGTGCTGGGTTGTCTTGCAAGCCAAGTTGATACGTCAAAGGGTCCAAGTGATGCTCCTCCGACCAGAATCGTTTTGAAATACAAGTAGTCGAGAAACATCAGAAATCATCAATATTCCAACAGATCCGCCCACTTATTTGCACATCCCTCCAAGTCCCTTTGTCGGACACTTCAACGAACAAGCCAATCTATCATGATAAACACTTTTTAAAAGCTGAAACTGAACGTGCACTGTATCTCCACAGAGGGCTAGCGCAACAGGTCAATCGTTCTCTCTCATAGTGTTCGGGTATGACAACCAAATATCTGAAACAAACTTTCCCCGAAATGAACTTGAAAAAAAAACATGCTAGTAGTGGTATATTGCATGATCTTTGTTCGAACTGATTTCGCTGCATTTTACCAAGTACATACTGCAGAAATAAAAGTAAAAATGTGTATAAAATTGTGGCTTACGGAGTGTTCTGCCCAGGTACGGTGAAAAGAACAAGAAACTCACCAACATTACCAAGATAGTGCTAATTTAATAAACAGTTCCTTTTGCATACACAATGGCGGCTTCAATCGTTTAATAGCAATTGCATATTATTTTGTAATTTTCATTTATGCAGTATGTACTTGATAGGATGTAGCAAAATTAGTTCGAATAAAGGTAGTGTAATATACCATAATCAAATATCGTCGTCAAACTACAGTATAGATCGCAGTGAATCCGACAGCAGACCGCAGCTTGGTACATCAGATCCTAGTAAGTGGTCGTTTACAGCCCATCGAATTCAGTACTTCAGTCAAAGTCCGTTCATACGAGTCAGAAAGATGATGGCTGTAAATAGCATTTACACATAGCCCGACAGATGAGAGCCCTGTGACAATCAAAAGGGCCTTCTAAGACGCTCTCTTTGATCTTCCACTAAAATGTGCCTGATGGTTATGCCTTACTCTCGAAGAGGAGCTGCTGGGTGATATACTTGATGTCCTGACGCAACGTACTGAAAATGTTTATTAACTGTTGCAATCATGGGCACTCCACGAACTTTACATGTCAGGCTTAGCATTTCAGCACAACAGACAGTACACAGGGATCGCTTCATGTTATCCAACTATGGATACAAATTGACCATATCGTTGTCAGGAACCGGGGGCGCCACTTAATTAAAGAAAATCGTTCATTTTTGGGTAGCCACTTTGATACGGGTCATGTCGTTATTCGTGCTCACTTTGCTTTATCGTTTATTTAAAGACTATCCACTCGAAAACACAAAACGGTTGGTCGGAAATCGAGTGAGCAACAGTAGTATATGAAGGGATAATAAAACAACCCAGCAGTCGAGTGACCCACGAACAATATGAATCTGCTGTGAAGAGGCTTGTTTTAAAAGGGCGGTGTAGATGTGGCTGAAGTGGATCTCTGCAATCGGACAGGACTTATCAACCGATAAATCATCCAAAACTCTCAAGATAGTGGCCGCCGGAAATCGATACGCAAGCTTGCAAAGAGCCTCTGTAAGAATTACTTCACCAAAAGAACTAAGGAAACAGAAAGAGCATTTCAGATTAAGGAATAGTTGAGCATTGGTCTGCCTAATCCGTGAATGCGATGACGGTCGTGAAGTTAGTCAGACTGTGAGAAAGATAGCTCACGAATTTACAGCGAAGAGAGAGATAGGTTTGACATTACGAGGAACAATTCCACCGATCTAAGTTGGTTCATTCAATTGAGAACAACAGAAGTACGTTCATTTATGAAATCACTTAAGTACTCCCGTCGGACACCAGAGTGGCTCTGAAGCCAGAATTGTCATGTCCTTGCCCAGTGTTTCGTGTATAGGATCGACTAGATGTTCACAGAAATTGTCCTGGAGTTCAATCGACCGATCGTGCTTTCGTTTCGCAAAAGGAATGGGGGTATCAGTATTATACTCCTCAGTCAACAACAATGCTATCTTTCGGGACAAAGGCTTCCAACTCTATCGCACATCATGCGTTTTGAGGTTGCCACTTTAGCAAGAGTTCACATAAAATGCGTCAACTAGTTGAAATGTGTGAATACCAACTTTTCAGTTCTAGTATCCTTCAACAGGGGTTTAAGATCTCTTTTCCTTTTTAACTGCAAGACAGACGATATTATGAAAGGAGTACTAGAAGGCTCCGAGGAGCACACGGCTTTTAGCAAGTAGTAAGCTGAGGGATGGTGGGCATGCAGATTATGTCACTCTATTTTGTCCTTGTGTAGACAACATACAGACCCCATTAAACCGGTTAAATGATATGACCGGTCAGCACAAGATGTACTTTGCAAAACTCGAAGTGTCTTGTCATTAGGACGTTCGCTTGGCTCTGGTCCTGCTTTTGTTGTCACAAATAGACCGTTTGTGCCTGTAACATTGCCGGCAAGGTGCTTCTTAAGAAAGAAAAAGTGGTGTGTTCCCAAATCCCCACTGACTGCAGCGTCGCATCGGGTTATCGACCAAAAGTAGGACGTGCAACGTGTTTGTATGGTTGACCCTATACAACAGACCAAAGACCACGATAATTCACGTGAAAGATGTGCATAGGCTCGCGACATTCGACAACCATCGTCTTCGCAAGTTGGCTAACAGCGAACGCGCTGATCTTGTGAACAATTCGGCGTCAGCGTATACTCGAAGGATCTCTAAGTTCGAGCCTGATAATAGGAGTTATAAAATTGCAGCCTACGTTCGTTGGATTAAGATTTTGGTATGTAGATGGTGCGTTTACCCTCTGGTGTATTGTTCCTGTGGATTCTGGCGGTTGAAAGAATTACTAGGCGACCTGGATATTACATGGTCACCTGTTACGTTAACCGCCACTGCTTTGTTGAACAATGTTGGGAGGTGCGGCCGGCTAGGTTGGGGACATGCAAACATTCACACTACTACGTGAAAACCTTTCGGACACAACAATAAGTTGTAGTCAATAGTGTGACCGTAGTTGTAAGATTAACAACGATCCACATAATTATTTTTTGGTAAGTTTGTATCTTTTGTGGTCTGCTATTTCACGTACACCTGTCAACACCAATATCAGTTCGAGCCAGGGACGAAGAACTTAAAATATGTGCGTGTATGTCGACGCATTGAAAACGAGAAATTAATTCGACCGTTCGAAACGTACACGAAGACTGGCCTTAAAACCAGTGGCATTCACGACAGAATTGTCGTGTTTAAAACAGTCTGAAGCACCTGTGATAACCAACTTAATCATGTACGCCCAAGGTATTCTAAACTTTCCAACTCTAGTGGATTAGGTAGGATAACACGACGACTAACCTCATCAAGTAATTCTAAAATTTGTGAGTCGGGTACGGACAAGGACTGACTGTCTTTGAACTCGAAGGTCGCTGGTGGTTCTTCGATGATAGCAGAAGAAAGCCGCCTGACCCAGGTTAGAACAACCAGTAGGCGACAGCTCATTTTGGACCCGAAGATAGAAAAGAGGAAGTCGTATCGCTCATCTGAAACAGAAAGACCTAATATGAATAAAGTGAGCAAGACATAACATGTGTTCTCCAGAACAGCATTTTGTACACTCGGATATTATACGAACGTGTAATTTGTGTTGAACGCGAATTAAGAGACTGTATATGGATAAAACAGAATTGGAGAAATGATAAAATACAATGAAGAATACCAGGCTAGTCAGGACATAAAAATTCGTGTTGATACATGAAAGGATTATGGTGACTAATAACCTGTCATAACAAGCTAACTCGGTTTTAAAACTGGATGCAGTGATGATATACTTTTAATTTTCGAGTAACTTCTCCACAGAGGTTTTGACCTCTGCCATTGTTCTTCTTGCCCCGGAAAAAAAACATAAAGTAAGAAATGACAAACATTGCCTGAGCAATCGGAAGTCACGGAGAACAGTGATGTTTCGGTGCAGCGTATTCTATGCCAACTCGAGGTGATATTAGCATTGTTGTCAGCAACCGAGAAGCAATCAAAGAAAAACCAACTCATTTGACGATATCGTGATCGGAATCTAAACTGAGATGGATATTAACGACTAGCAAAACTGGCGACAAACAGACACAAATAGCCGCGCTGAGTTAACACAATTTAAAAGTATTGGATGTATCCGTGATCTTCAGCATCAATGAGACAGTGTTTTGACATGCACACACACACACACACACAAGATTGGCGGCATCCCTTTCGGATTAGCCTATCAAATTGGCCGAAGCCAAGGAATGTATGTGCTTAAACAGCACGACAAGTGGCTTGCGCTGCACCATTCGTAGTTCCACTCACACAACACATATTCGGTGTAAACCCGGAAGAATAAAATCAGGGTGTGTGTGAGTGAGATCTTTGTGTCTAGCCGGTCAATGCTGGTTAGCCAATCGACTAGTTAGCATGAAACTGAAACATCTCTCGGGAAATAAACAGAGACTACGACAGTAAGATCTAAAGTGGGAAGGAAAATATTAAAAATGTAATGTAAGAGGTGGTTCAATATTTGAGTACATGCTAGTGCACCCTACAGATGATAGGAGGAAAGAAAATTTAAAGCTGGATTGGAAAACAGACAAAACATTCACCATACAGTATATCAACAAAGCTGGACAAAAGGAAAGGTAGAAGGCCACAGACATCCGAGTTTCTAAAAAGGAGAGCAGTTGAGTTGCCAAACTTCGGTGGTTGTTGATAGACGCGAACGAGAAAAAATGAATACAGCTGATATAACCTAGTTGAGTTAAATGCACTTGTTATCTCTACGCCGAAAGGTGTACTCATGTACGTTGGTGACCTACTAATCCCAAACGGTCAACGCATTCGCGGCCGCACACATCGCAACGCCAAATAGTCATGTCACCAAGACCGGCGGCACTGACGGTTCCCTTACGTACCGCGCGTTTCCGTTTTCCGTCGCCCAATGCTTGCTCACTGTACTTTCGGACGCCCGTCCGAATCATATTTCTCCGCACTGTCCGGTTCAACGCTAAGTCTCCCAACATCTAAAATCAATGTTACAACGCGAAAGACTCACCTGGATAACATCCTGGTATCCCAGCTTTTGGCCACCAGGATTTCCTTCTAGAAGAGACCCGGTTGCCAAAAATCTGGACTTCGGCTGGATTCGAACCAGCGACAGAAACAACATGCACAAACGCAACAAATGCTTTACCGACTGAACTATGAAACCACGCCGGAAGCTCAGAAACTTCACATTTGGACTTAGTTATCCATCCAACCAACTGTGTCATATGGAAACCACCACATGATCCAGCCGACTGACTGTCCAAGCAGGATTTCACGATCAATACTAATCACCAGTACTAGTCATCGGTGGCATTGGTGAATTCCGACATAAACTAATCGAGAAATCCTGCTTTGGCAGCCGATCGGCTGGATCATTTGATGGGTTCCATACGACACAGTTGGTTGGATGGGTAACTAGGTCCAACTGTGAAATTTCTGAGCTTCCAGCGTGGTTTCGTAGCTCAGTTGGTAGGGCATTTGTTGCGTTTGTGCATGTTGTTTCTGTCGCTGGTTCCAATCCAGCCGAAGTCCAGATTTTTCGTAATTGGGTCTCTTCTAAATTATCAAATCTGCCAAACTATTTATCAACACTACAACAACAGGATTTTGCTTATCCGATTCCAGTTGTCTGTACGGCAGCTGCTTTGGAATACGGTCATCGACCATTCGTCGGACGTGGCCAAGCCAACGAAGCTGATTCAACATCAGCGCAGTTTCTATTCCGTTCATGTCCGTCCGTCGTATTACTTCAGTGTTCGGAACCTTGTCCGACCACCAAATATCCAAGATGTGTCTTAGACATTGCAAACGGAAACAGCTCAGATAGCACACGTTATACTGATACAATGTCCGAGTTTCATTGCCGTACGGCAGTACAAAAAGCACCACTGAGTGGCAGGCACAGAGCTTACTGGCTATCTTCAGGCTGTGGTTCTTCCATACACGTCTTTCAAGATGTCGGAAAGCACAATAGCCTTCGCCATACGAGCTCGTAACTCGCAGTATACAGATAGAACTACTGCCATAATGTTATCCGAGTAGCAGAAGTCCGCGCAGCTGTCGACAAACAAACACACACACAGTGGGTTGCAAGAACTGTCAATAAGCGCCGCGATAAATGGAAAGTGCTCGAAATCAATGGAGTACCATATGACGACGTACCCACAGACCAAAAGTTAAGTGGGGAATGACAATGTGGAGTACGACAGTCCCAACCAGGTTGGGGACCTTTGCGGTTTTACTTACAAGTATCGCAGTATAGTAAACAACAGATTTACCTGATCTGCGTAAGTATATGTTGAGTTACAGCAGACTGTGTGGTAATGTGAACGAAACAGGAAGACTGTACCTGACTTTAACCCATCGGATTCAGTGCTTGTATTGTTGTCCCACCAACAGCCCTCTCTATGTCCCAAATCCCAATGACCATTAGCAACCATGTAACGCAAAAGTCGAACAAATGCCAGCGAAGGGATGATAGCTGAGATAGCACTGGTATCGTCAGAGTTGGTTTGCTGAATTGCTTGCTGTTTGTCGATCCAATGACTTGTGCCAAACGCCAGAACCATACAGTCGATCAGAGAAAAGAGACAGGCCGGTCTGAAATAGAAAAGCATCAGGAATGGGAGTATATCAAATCTTGAAAGGACAAGTCTGAACAAAATGATTTAGCTGGAATCGAATTATGCTGACAAGTTACCACAAGGTAATAAGCCACAAAATAAAACTCAAATCGTTAGAGGGAAGTTTAAACGAACGACTATACAACACTTATCACTGGGAACCGAAAGCCCATGAAAATCCACAAACCCCATACAAAATGAACATTTACATAGAAAAAAACGAGGAAGACGGGAGAGCAAGTCCCTACCACCTACCTCTGACTTTGTATTTTCTCTTTGTTATCCAGAGAGTCTTTTGGGTTATTGTCCGTTGCCGTACTACAGCACGCGACCAAAGCAGCCAAATCTAGCGATAAAGCAGAAAATACAGTAATCATCGGGGAAACTCGGCGATTACTCCGTTCGTCAGATGAATGAATCGACAGCCTATTCCGAATTGAATCGGTAACTAACTGGGATTGATTCGAGGATACGGAGGTAGCCGTTGTAGCAGAGTGATGTTCAACTGGTGAGAAGCGAGGTCGATTTTTTTTCACAGATTTCCACTGGGACCTGTAGATAGAAAAAAACACCAGTAGTGTTAATACACTGAAACTGACAAGAACGCTGAAAAGTGGCTGAAACATACAACCGTGTCATATAAACCAAGGAAGTGGCAGTCACTGGGGTGAGGAGTACATAACCCTATCCACAGGTACGAAATTGCGGACTGAGTAAACTGAAGCAGAAAATGCACACCCGGTTTAATGAAGCTCAACTAACAACAATTTTTACAAGAGATGTATATGAACTGCAGTTCAGTGGATGACCGATTAGTTAAGTGAACCAGACAAAAGAGGTCCGATATGAACTGCCTGTCATTTTAACCCTTCATGCTCCATAAAGTCCCTATAAGTGTTATTTAACTAAATGAAGATTTAGACACCTCTACAAGAAACATCCACAACGTTTTAGATACAAGCCTTATAAATGCTACAAGCCAGACCACGATGAAACAGTTGCAATCAGTAAGCGAGAACGGAGTGTGAGAACACCACACATAACAGAAAAATATAGATTTCATTCGGCCAACCAATCCAAAACGTACATGTAGATATTCGAGAGATCACGGATGAAGCTGGAAAGCAAACCGGCAATTTGACAGTCACAACCAAGACGGTTTTCAGTTGTGACTGAAGTAGTGCTAGTCTTCAGGACGTGTGCTGAATGACAAAGAGTGGACGAGGTTAAACTGCCACACAACGCAACTTGCCAACTTTGACACGCGTTAAGAATACATTGCAGCTGTCTAAAGCATAGTAATGTACGTTGGAACAGAGGTTCATCAGGCCTAATAGAACCAAAATCGGCGTTCAAGATCGAGAAACTTGCAGAACTCTTTGAAAAAGGAAGAGTGGTGCACTGAAGATTATCCGGAACCGAGGAGGAAGTGGCACGGAGAGCGGATAGTTTTACGGACGCTGAAAACAGAATGTAAAACAAAAAATGTACACACGTCATCGAAAATAAGATGACATTATTGATAAAAATAGAAGTAAAGCAACAACGAAGGATCGCCCACAATTCTGTAAACAAAACTCGAAAGATGATCCAATGGAAAAAAACAGTAGACCAGCGCAAATGTATAACCCGTGTAATGTGCTAATCCGTGAATGGAAGAAATCGATGGGTGAAAAGCTCGATCGATAGATTTGAATGCAAAAGAAACCGTTGCACTTCTAACGAATAAAGTAAACTGTAATTTATTCAGAGGAACAATGGCTCACCTTTCCGAGGTACAAGATAAGTTAACGGAGTGACAATTTGCGACGGTGGAGCACCCGCAAACGGGTCTTCCCCAAGACACATTTCTTCACCAGCCTCATCGTCAATAACTGCGGCGGAATCAACAGAAGCAAATCTGGGTAATTCGGTTTCAAGGGAACTGCCGCCTGCTGGCCGTTTGAGAGGAACAGTGGGGTTGGAGCACACAAGAAGAGTTTCAGGAACCATCTGAAGTCAAATGTTAGAAGATGGATCTGACTAAGCGAGGGTTAGTTGAGAGGACAAAAGCCAAGAGTGGAAACAATGAGACACTGGAACAAAAAATAACGCCAACCAACATCACAGAACCAATTGAGCATCGGGAATCGTTGCTGAATCAATCAGAGACTTAAATAGCGAGTACAAAGATTCACAGTATAGAAAGTGTACTCGGCGATGTATACAATAGTGGATATCATGAAACATTCATGTATACGTACATGCACAGACAATGACCGATACGAAAGCAGATACGTACGCAGCTGATTTCGTACACGTCCGAATTAGACTATTAAACGCTTGTGCCTACCTATCATTCCTAGCGACCCGCGGTCCTTCGTCATTGATTTTGCTTGCGCACTGCGTATCCCGTGTAAGCCAAAGAAGAACAAGACCAGAACATGCATACACAAGTGCGTATGTGCATAAACATAAAATCGCCTGCTTATTACATCACTCGTTACAGCTTTTAATTACTATTCTGCGTTAAATGATACATCCAACTGGTGATCCGCCAAGCAGTTGTTAAGAGATCCTATCTCAATTAAGTCCATCTCAACCGTTTAGCGTACTCGTGTTTATGAGCGCGGTCTGCTTCGGCGGTCAACAAAAATACTGGAGACCTAACCACTGCTCGGTAACGTTTTGTCTATCCATAATAATAAAACTTAAATCTATAAAGTGAATCTAATATATAAAAGGGATAAGATTTCTATGTTCTCGACCACCTATGGACACACGACACTCTACCAGCTTCGTGACGAACGCAGAAGCAAGGTAGTGTGTACCCAACAACAGCACCCAACACCTCACCACCCAGTCGCTTACTGCCGGTGCCCTTATTGGAAACGTATTATGAGAACACTTGTTGTATGACAGGTAGTTTCGTTGTGAGTAGCATACTACTCACAAGTAGTATATTACCCACAAGCAGCATTCAGGAACAAAAGAGCAAGCTCCGAACGCCTGGAAGATGATGGACAAGAATAGACTATCGGAATAGTGTATACGCACTATGGCAGAGGTTTCACCAAAGGGAATGACAACGTACTACCACCCGATGTATCTGAGTGCATGTCTGACGTGCAGATGAGTGTACATGTTTGTGGTTTGCTTTTTGACATGAACTATGCAGGAGTTTGCTCAATAAACGAATTCTCAGGCCAAGCGTCTTTTGCGGTCACAACACACTAACTAGGCTACATCAGAAAAGGGCACGGTTCATACAGAAAGCTCCAGAATGAAAGAAGTGAAATGGGGAAAACATTTTTCACAGCGAAAAAGCATGAAGGTATCTCGCGTTAGATTAAGTGCGACCCAGTTAGTCTGTCTGCACATCTTGACCTACTAGACTACCATTATTTCCATCACAACTGCATTCCCTTGTAGAGTTTCTTCAATCTCATGGTTTTTTGTTGTACCTTACAAATCGACACCGCTTATTTTTTTAATTGAAACGAAGACTTTTACAACAAATATTGCATACAAATGTAACAGTCAAACACGAACACAGATGATGGTATACGGGCGAATCCATGTCAGTAGCTGTTGTGTTCCTATTCGGGTGCAATCAACATTTTGCTCTACGGGCTATAACAACGATGAAGAGAACACGCGACTCGGGAGAAGTACATGATATGTTGTCGCATTTTACCAGCGGTGGTATCATCCTTAAATGCGTGGACGAACGAGCCGTTGGCCGTTGAAGGTGCGACCAATCGGAATGTAGCCTGAGTATTAGCACGAGTGTGAGCCACACAAGCGGCCTTGACGTGCATACAGCAGCAGCGAACGAATGAATTAAGGTCAACGAAAAGAAAGTACCATCAGATTGCACAGTGGCAGGTGCGTTCTGTAATGCACAGGGTGACCGGCCCATTCATCCATTCATTTATAAAAGTAGTCAATCTGAACGGAATGCATTGTGGTTCGGGCTGTCGCTCATCGCACGAGTGACGTGGAACAACAGAGTAAAGAGTTTATCGAAAGGGATAAAAATGGAAAGGACAAAACTAGACAACTAAATATGTTACAAATCTAGGCACGTCTTTAACAGTGGCACGCTGCCACTTTGGATAGCAATTCCAACCAGTAATATGAATAGTCACAAGGTATCGAACCGGGCAGGCGACACTTATCCGCCTTCCTCGAGGTATTAATCAAGGTTTTCATAATTAATGACCACACCGTTAGCTGATCGCCCCGCAATTTTACCCGACTGTTAGCGGTCTGACCAAATAGTGCTTGGTACGAGGTATATAACTCAACCATCGCAGACTGTCCAACCTGAATGGTCTACTAATTGATCGCTTATCTCAAGCGTTCCAAAATATGCATTGACAAATATTCGCGTTGCTCGCGCGATCATCCCAGTTGATGTGCGCAAGTTAGTGGAGACCACGATAATCAACCACAGTCAATCTGTTGATATCCTCGTCGTGAGCAGGCCAAGTTTCCGAACTATGGAGCAAACCAGATTGCACAAGAGTATTATTAGACCCATCCTTTCAGCGACAAACGGATGTCATTTCGAAGTTACAGATGACACGGGTTGACAAAGGTAGAACATGTTTTCGATATTCTGGTTGATGGAGCTACCTTAGTGTGCGAAACCGTTCGCGATTTCAAGGGGATTGCTTGCAACAAAGAACGTGGGGCTGTGAATGTCCACGTCTTGAAGCAGCACTTTGTGCTTAATCGCCTCGCGATTTCTTTCAACGATCACCAGCCACACTGAACAATAATCGATGTGACACACGTTCCGTTAGCATACGGGTTACAAGACCCAACCAGCTAGCATTGTGAATTTTTACTATCTCGGTTATCGTCAGAGAAATTTCAGGCTCCCCAAATACGCTCTGATGGACTGACGACAGTAACACAATCAGCCCATGCGATTCAGGTTAACTGGGCAAAACAGAGATGGCTGAATGCCGAAAGTCAAGATGCATCTTTTGCATGAATGGGCCGGGACTCTGATTTACGGAGCAAAATTGAACGTAAAAAAAGGCAGTGATTACCTTAAGGGAGGGGGTGATAAACGTTAGCGATTCACAGAAACTGAACACCTGAACAAGCCTAATCTTAAGTCCTGTTTAGTTCAGTTTTCATCGTGCCTCCGCCCTCTTCATGCTCTGTAATTTCAGAGTCTATTTAAGCTTCAGGATGTGTCTTAGTGAGGATGACGAGCCATTATCATCTTTGTGCATGATACACTTGAAGAAGCGTTCGAATTTGATAGTCAGCGCGATAATAATGTCGTTGACAGGATGAGGGCATCTTTTGATGTCCAATCTTTGTTCACGAATGTACTGTTGGCTGGAGTGACATTATTCATGAGTGTTTAATGGAGGACCATTTGAAATTGGATTTACCTGTGTTCCAGTCGCGCAACCATCCTACCCTTTGCAACAGTAACGTACAGTTCTTATCCAATTGATAATTTTATCGCCAGGTGGTCGGTGTAGTCGTGGGTTAGCCTACATTTTCGTGACTCCTGATAAACAAGCGCAGTGTTGTAAATTCGGCGTGTTTGTACAAAAGATAAGCAGACGACATATTCGCGAGGTCAAATAGAAATTATGTGCACATATTTTAACAGCCTGCATCGCGACAGAAAATTTGCCAGTGAGATCGGGGATTAAAAAAATCAGGTCTTCCTTGGATGTCAGACTCACAAGACGTGAAGAGGGATCCTCCGCCATAAACAGTTTTCAAAAGAAGATGTAGAGTGATCAGCTGGTGTATTTTGAAAATAATTCGCTAGTCGTATACAAACGCGGGCTCGTGCGAACACGACCTCATAGAGTTCGTAAAATTTGTTCAAGCAAGCATGTCTCCGTGGAGCTTGATCTTATCCAATACTTTCATCTACAGTTGATATCCTACGCGTTTTATCCGCAACCATTCTGAGTCATTCGACTCCCGACCAGCCCTCGCAATGTTATTGCGGAAACTCGTGTTCATATCTCTAGTCCATAAATGGAACGATGGAGCATTCTTCATGCGGCGACGGATGAAAGCAGCGTTAAATCACGCTTAAATGCCCGCCAGGTTCATTGTGCAGCACCGAACAATCCGCAACCCCTCAACTCTCAACTGCACAAGAAGGGCATTGCAATCCCGAACCACGGTGCACCTCCCCAAATGGCTTGAATGCCAAAATAGGACAGCAAAACGTGCAACTACAAGATATTTACAGGAGTCCGGTCATCGAATAGACTCGGCTAGAGTAATCCACTTTATGTGAGAAACGATGTGCAAACATGTTTTAGGGTTTCACGAAATGTTTGCAGGACACCACATGAAACCACTAATGTGTTCAGAAACAGACGGTAGTAAACCTATCTTTAACTTGGTAATGTTTCGCGGACTGAGTGTTTTTGCCACTTTTTTAAATCTCAATCCTCGTTTCCAGTTTGCGTTTTCCGTTCTCCGTCGAACAGCCAATGTGCATTGATTGCCTGTATACCTCCAGGGAGGCATTTAGGTGGGGCACCGTGAGGGGAATAATGTGCACAGCTTCGCAATTTAAGCTATTTAAACGGTCATGACTATAGAGAATCAAGAACATCGGAAAACTCGATTTGAAAAATCGACCGTTGCATAACTGAAGACAATTCACAATCCCCCGAATTCCGGAATCACTTGCACTCCATCCGCATTCACAAAACAAAATCAATACCAATTATGTGTGTATACCGGTTGGCCCATTCGGTATATCAGGAAAGACGCGCTGACTAACTACACAGGTTATTACGCGATTAGGATACTTGATGAAGACTGGTTAGTAGGGGCGACGGTAGTCGGGGGAAGAAAGTTTACTTTTACCTAACGGGTAGGCAATGTTTTAGGGTGGTGTTCATGCGGAATTCAATTGTCAACTGGGTAACTTTGTGACACAACCATAATCAAAAAATGTTCGCGGCTTCGAGGTCTGCCGGTAGCTAACTGAATCATATGCTGACGAAGCTGAAGACAATCTGAACAGTTGAAATTCTAATGGATAATCTACTCAATAACTGCGAACTGACGCCATCAAGCGATATTTCAAACACACAGGATAACAATCAAAAAATAAAATAGATTAGACATCGCTGAAAAACGGCAACCAAGATAGTAGACCATGTAAAAATGCACGGGGAGTGGGGACATAATGAAACCAGCATGTTCATGTGTCCCGCCATGGTTCACAAATGGAAAGCTGTCTTTAAGAATAGTGCCGTTAGTTCTAAACTCCCAAATAAATTTGAGAAGCGATATTGCGGTCTTCTAGAGCCTCAAAACAGATCACCTTTCAGACTGGAAGAATAAAGGGTAGTTGCATATGTAGCCTAGCGACCAACGTAAAGAATTGATACTAGTTCAACGCAACATACTCACCAGTCAGAAACGTACTTTTAGAACTTCTTCCATACGAACCATGAGGTGAGCTAAGCTCTCTGTCAGCACGTTAGAATATGCAACGGCTTTGACCATCCGGGAGGAGGTTTTGTTCTCATACAGCAAGCTTTGTTGTTCGTCTGAGGCTTTCACGGCAAGAGTATGGATACCACGCAAATAAGCGTCAGTCGACTGCCAACTTGTTTTTGAGGCCTCTTGGGAAACGCTTGTGCTTAAGCATGAGGTAAGTTCGGGCAAAATGTTTTCTTTATCGAGTAAACGGTGTGGACTGAACGGACAAGAATGACAAGGGACAGCAGGAATAGTGGAACCAGAAAACGAAGTTTCTTAAATGGTAGTTCCATACTGCACAATTTCGTCAAAATCCACCGATAGCATGACAGTAAAACACAAAACCTCAGTGTGCAATCGGAAAATCAAGCCAGCATATCAGGTTGTCATTGTTCGAAACCATGGCAGATGAGGTGTAAATGGCGACAGCTTCTGTGAGTCTAATTATACTATGAAGTGTGGCAAACGGCGCCTCTATTAGCCACAGAATGACGAAACAGTAATGTTCCACATCCTGAAGGGCGTTTTCAATTCGATCGTTTGACTCATTTACATGGTACGACTGGCAACCAAGCAGTTCAAATCCTCGATGTTCCTGGGAACCCATTTCAACATCAACAAAGGCAACGGCAATTTTTCTCAATGAAGCGTCACCGTGGCCAAAGGTGGCACCGAGATTTAACAGCACTGTTAGTGAATTGATGCAACTGAACAAATACAATGTGGCTACGAGACACGTCAATCAAATGCATCGTGTCAGAAGCAGAGTACATTCACGTAAGCACAATTACCTTCTGCAAGTGTCCGCATGAGATCGCTGATGCTCATGTAGCACTACACGTGAAGAGGAAGCATCGAACCAACTATGAGTCTTCGACGCGTGGGAGCAGGGAAATCTAGCGTACGGATAACCACTTGGACATCAGTGCATACGGTTTATTGGTTCTAATGGGTTTTGTAACTGCCAACACACTGTTTGTCGCGCATCGCACTGTTCGCACGAATTGTGTTAGGTTGAGGCGACAATCGGGTAGCTGGTCAATGACGAACTTATGAAACAAAGGCTTCGAAGCAAAACGTTCCCCTCCCCCGGGTAAGACCCCAGTGAAGAAGACGGCACATGATTAGATACGCATTTGACAATGCCTCAATTTTTTTCGTAGTTCCCGGAAACTGTGAAGCACAACCCGAATACACTGTACAGTTTCTCATGTATATACACATAAGGAGATTGAATCGAAACAAACGAAAAGTCTTACTCAGACTTTCGTTTGTTCAGTTGACTAAGTTATGGACCACAGCTGGAAAGCAACGAAAAGGTTTGATTCGGACTGATTCTCAAAATGATTATATTTCTGCATGTATAAAGCTGAAGACATTTTCCATACAGTGTTCTCTAGGATACAGCTAAGATTACTGATGAGTAGTCGGGGATTTGGTTAATTTCAACTAAGAAGCAATCTCAACTAACATAACAAAGGACCATATATTAGAAGCCATCGTTTAAGAGAGTAAGTAGACGAACGCGTCTACAAACAGTTCCGACATTAAAGTAACCTACGTAGTCACCAGTCTTGTTGTTAACAACTATGGTACTTAAAACAGTTTTGTTCAAACTTTGGTATTGTTGTTTTGAGGTTTAGAATTACGAACATGTTCACGTAATCAGAATGCACGAAGTGACACTCCACAGAGAACGCTAAACGCATGACGTCTTCTCGACGGCTTACTCAAATTCGCTAAGGAAAATAAGTGTTTGAAACATTTTTGCGAAACTACTGTGTTCACACAGGTTCTCCTAAAAAGTATTGATATTAGGCACTCAATCGATGGTCATCTAAAGGTGAAGAAGGTTACAGTTGACCATATCTTAGAATCGACTTTAGGTTAATAGTTAAAAATTAGTAATCTCAAATTTTGTTGATGTGAACTGAACCTTATTTACGGTTGTTTGCAGCCCCGCATTCCTCTAGATTTCTCAGCCAGGCCCTTTTAAAAAAAGCACCAAAGCCGTGTTGTTCTCGTTGGAGTTCGTTGGCACCGTCACGACTAGGATTTGGGCTCCCGTCCACGTTCTCAAGAATCAACCGCCATGCTCACTGCGATAACCACCTCACCTCAGGCGCAATTGAATAATTATATCCAAACGCTACGGGCAACCCATAGTAACCAAAGCCCCCGAACAGTTACGAGTACTAGAGAATATCGTGTAGCAAGCTTCGTGAGTTTTGCGATTTCAATTAACGAGAGATCCAAATAGTGGAGTTACTTACTGTAGTTGACAAGACAATTAACAACTTCACTAGAAGCGGTCGGGTAACCGCAGCATCGGTCACAAGGGAACGCGGCTGGGAGTTTAGATATACCTAAATACGAAATCACTGGCGCAATGGTCAACAAGTTTGCTTCACAGGAACGGAGGCGGTAGTCCAAATCCCGGTCGTGACAAGAAATTGCAACAAGAAAATGGCGAGCTCTAATGAGGGCGAAATGTTTTCTTTTGAATGCAAAAGCTTTAGTCAAAAAAATAACTGCAACTTTCGCTTGGTCCTACAAGTCTTTTATCGCACTGGTACATGGAAGTGCAACTGGCAAGGTTCGTGGTTAGGTTAATACAGCAACAAACAAAACCTTAGCATGGTCGTGACAATAACAGCAGCAACTCCATCCGCTTAAAACAGCGTCATAACGGAAACAGTGACATCGCAGAGTGCTTATGCGACCCAATCTCAATTGGAAAGTTCAAGCATAAATGTAGCAGCTATAAATTGCACTTGTTCAGTGAGAAATACACATACCTCTCAACCAAATTTGGTTGGGAACGTTTATCCGAGACGGCTAGGCGCATCAAGTCTGAAGCCAAGTCTGCCAAAGTAGGATGCAATGAAGGAAAACGAAAAGCGCTGGGCCATCCAGTGGTTTGCAGATCCGTTGTTTTTCCAGACACACGGAAAGCCAACTTACGGGGAACCTGAGCTGATGCAGTAGATGGCTCCGTTTCAATCGCAACATCTACCATGGGTACAACTATGTTTGTATGTCTATCAGACGGAATCTCACGGTATTCGTCATTATCCAATACACATTGTTCTGCGCGCCTGCGTTTTCTTGGTGTTTCTAGTAAACTAGATTCCTCTCTCAAGATTTCAAGTGCTGAAGGTGTATCAATGGCACAAACGTGATAACCATTTGTGGACTTCGCAGGAACAACGGGTGATATCATACGTAACGTAGGCTTTACAGGTATTCCAACTTTCCAAGTACCATCTAAGTGACGAGGACGCCTCCTACTAGGCACCGGCGTGACAGGTGCCGGCAAATGACAATCGGTGGGTGATCGTGAGATAACCGACGGTTGAGGTTCGTGTTTGTTATCTGATTTCGGTGACGCAACCATGGAAGCGATTAACTGTGAAGCTGGCGAGAAATCTGAAGCACGATCTAGACAGAAGAAAAGGAGTTACGGGAAAATGCAGTTTAGAAATGGACTGTGGGATTGTAAATTGAAAAATTCACAAATAAACGAAACACAAGTGTTTATTTTAAAATAAACAGACAGAGTTCCTAACAATTAGATGAAGGCTAAGTGTTTGGAACAGCACTCATAATGGTTATTAAAGTCGGTACTCAAGTAAAATTTAAAATGGCCCAATTTGAACGTAAGAACTAAACACCATTTACACAAACTACGAGAGAGAACGGACACCCAAGAAACTATTCTGTTTTCAAAATACACAATGGATTATAATGATTAACGTGGAAACAAGTGTAA
>LUCH01001313.1:49310-59911 GCA_013368495.1 Paragonimus heterotremus
CCAAGGTAGCAGTATAGGTCGGAAGCAGCAGTATAGGTCGGGTGGCTGATTCGGGCTAAGCTATTTGACAGTTTCCACAAAGCACGGATTTCCGTAGAATCTTCGATCCACCGTCCCATGGAATGTACTACGCTGCTTAGTGGTGTGAACGTTAAGTCTGCTTAAGTGAACCGTTAGCGAAGTATTGACAAGTGATGAAGTGCAATAGTGGATGCCGTGAGTAAAACTGCCATCTTACTATCGTTTACAGTTCGGTTGTTTGTCTGCCAGATGTAGGCACCTCATTGTTGATTGCTTGGGTTTTGAAAGTGCGGGTTTCAAGAGTTAAGTCTTAATTCTACTATTCTTTTTAACTCCAAAATACAGCCCACTTCAATTACCGCTGTTGTATTACGGTTAAGCATCCGTGTCAAACATTGATGACGGAAGTCAACGAACGCATCATGAGCCTTCGTTTTTTTCGAAGACACTTTAAAAGCAAAAGAACGCTAAGTTTCACGCCAACGTTTTGCCGAACTTAATCAGCATGATGCGCCAAGAAAACAGTCACAACCTGGAGCACTAAATGAGTACGGCGAGGTTAAACTAACGGACGATCAAACAAACCGTCGCCAACTGAGTGATCAGTAACAAGTCCGACGGATATCTCGATCAAGACCTATGAATTAATTATGACTGTACCGGCTTGGAGACAAATCATCGAAAACAAATGTTCGTCTACATAACGTTATTTTCGTTATTTCAGTGTGCATATTTGAGACGCTGAGATTACCAGATCACTGGAATTACTGTTAGAGAATGAATCTGCCGACTAAACCCAGCATCAGATAAAAAAAGCGTTTCCAGCCATTACACCATAAGATGTCGTTGTCACATGAAACAAAAGGTGGCATATGATACTCAAACCAAGCCAAGATCAGTTGTATTAGCCGGTGTTCGAGTCCACGATCAAGGGACTGGTAGACAGGCATAGATACCTCGAGTTGGGCCATAAACATTATGCGATCAACTTCGGAGAAAAGTGTGGTGACGCAATGATTACCCATGGAAATTCCCTGACCACATTATAAATGCTCGCTACTGGCTATCTTGTGGTTAACAGACTGACCTCACAGACCTGCTCTGTATGTTCTACTAGACTGATATATCAAGGGTGGAGGTCATCTGACAACTTAACGCTGAACCTTTTAATCATGACTCTTAAGCTGTTACGATGAAAATGAAAAAAACCAATGGTGTGTTTATACTTGCACAAGAGAATTGATAGTTTAACTCTGATAAATTCATCAACTAGCCGAAGCCAGAAATTCACAATGCGAATAAATTGATTTAGCCACAAGTAGTACGCAAGCTATGTTTTCGATTTGTCAGGGATAATTTGCTTATGGTTTTGATTGGTACAGGTTGAATGCCATACATACTTGTCTGCAACCCTCAAATTTAAATAGGATAGAGCTAACACGAAAATTATCGCGTCTTCTCACAAGACCACGCAGCAGAAGAATTATTCACAAGTGATTATGCCAGAACATTTACGTAGATGATCTGGTAATGTTTAATGTGAGGTCAATATGGCAGTCGTCAATCATCTTGCTGCATAATCTACACTCGGTCCGGAAAAGAACACGTGTGCACGACTGATCGCCTCTAGTCAGTAAACGAAACAGAGTTCAAGGGTTTGTGATTGGAAACGATGGTGGCGAGATAGAAACAATCAGATAAAGCTAAATTCAAACTTATGGATGTACCGTCGATCCTTTTATGATTCAAACCACTTCAGTTGTCCAACATTTAATGATGAACAGAGTTTAGTAGATGGGTTGTATACCAATGATACCAACTAATCTTCTATTATGTTCAGCGCTCTACCAAAGCCGCAAAATGTGTGGTGGACAAAAGATGACTTATTGTAGAAAAGCGAGGATAGCTATCAATGGATCCGCCCCCATAGGTTATATCTATTCTCAGCGGACTAGGACATTCGCAACTCAGAGTCTAAGGCTGAAAATGTTAAGATAAAAAACAGCTAATCGGGCCTCGAAGAAAGGAAACTAAGGTGGTATGACCAAGATGTCTGTGAGGTAAGTAGAAGTAGAGAGATGGGGATAATGGGGGGATCACAGATGTAGCCTTACACTTCTGTTTGTAACGTGCTTACTCGCTTACAAGATGAGGACACGTTTTTTGAACACATGAATTTGGATGCAGAAGCTTTGTGAGAACCTACAGCTCATCTTACTTTTTTCTTTTATTTCTATACTAAGGTGTGTTTTTCTCACCATGGTCATATGACGGGTAATTGCTACTGTCAATCGTTAATAGGCTACTGTTGTTGAGGGTGACATAATGCGTCTTTCTACGAGCGAGTCAGTCTAAGACAACTAGTGACAATTAAAACTCTTAGCTACTGACCAGCAAGTGAAAAATATACAGCTTAGTAAGATAAACGGGAAGGAGTATCGCTCACCAGACCATCGGTCAAAATGAAAACTAACAATGAACAGTCGAATTAAGCATTTGGATGAGAAGATTCAAGTAGGTTGCTAGTACGAGCTTAGTGAAGCATCTGGTAGTCAACAGGCACCGGAGCTACAGTTCCACCTTTTCGCCAGCAATAAACTCTAAGTAGCGATCGAAATACAAATCGAACGTCCCATATGGAAATCGAGAAGTTTAGTTGCTGTGAATGGTGTTTAATTTGCAAGAAACAAACTCTTTGGGTTGTCATTAAAAAAGGGGGAAATGAGCATAATCTTACAGAATATTGTGAAACCATCAATCTGTGTACTTGTCGGGATATTACGCCAACCTCCCTGAGATATTCACCTTTGAATTAAACAACACAGAATTGAGTTGGCTTTGAACCTGCGCGCCGCTTCCCAGGTTAATGAATCAACACTACCTCACTGTTCGATTATCTCTTGTTAACCGACCAACAACACTTGCTCGTCTTGATTGCCAATATACTTGGGCGGTATCTACAAGAGCTTTCTAGGACAGAAACAGAATAATCAACAGAACGTTCGCGCAACAGTTAGCTGGGAATTAAGATTATCAAGCAAAGCATACGACAGAAAACGGAGAGTTAAGGGTCCGAAAGAACTCTCTATATACACACACAAAAGGTGAAAGAAGAGCATGTCAAACTAGGACTGATGGATGCTACAAAACAATTAGTATCATCACTGGGAATTTCAACCGCTGATTCATCATTGTATACGTACATGTACGTGTGACGGGAAAAAATCGGATGTTCGATCATTTGATGCGCAATCGGAGCAAGAACTCACCATGAACATAGGGTGGGTAGTACATGCTTCAGTTCGACCTTTCGTTTCAGCCCGACTAGGTGAGGTGTGTGCACTATGTGAACGACTAGGTCCATTGTATGGACAGTACAGTTGGTTATCCAAGGCACTCGGACCTTTGCGTTCGCGACTCCTCGCACGCATCAACGGGCCGGAGCCCTTCCGGTGTGGTGGATCAGAACTTCGAGAAGGAGAAGGCGACACATGGGTGAATCCCAGATCATGAGACACACTGTTGCTTGTTGGGCTGTTCGGAAAAGGAATAGTAGGCCATTCAGTGGTTTAGAAGAATACATGGTACTTTTGGAGCAGATATACGAGAAACATGCAACTTGAGGAGCGCATCGGAGACGAGTAAGGATAGATGGGACTAATCAAGCACGAAAAGAGAAACTCAAAGATGAGAAGCAGTATGAGCGAGGGACAGGTAAAATCAACACTGCAGACACATTCGATGATGTGAGATATACACTGCCAATGAAATACAAATTAAAAATAAACTGAATGGTAAGTGCAAGCGCGACAACTTTTCGTTAAAGAGGCTGGTGGAATGGACTTAAGTGAACGGAGTCAGACCATTATGTTGTCACTGTTAACAATGAACCACACATATGTGCTCAGGTCTAGTTGACTAAAGGCTACTCATGTTATGAAAAGATGAATGAGAGCTAGGCTGGAAGTCAGGAGTTGAACGGAACAGAAAGTGTACTCTCTCTATGCCAGAAGCAGTCATCACCTCAGGAACCCCGGCTTGGTTTGCCATAAAGCCAATCATTCACATTACTCTAAGATTTCTATGTGATGCTTTCCGTCTCACAGAATTATCGTGTTTCGACAAGATAGGTTCCCGTTGGCAAGCTATGCTTATCAGCTACTTCAGGAGGGTAGGGAATTCCAACTGCATCCTCCTGAATGCGATGTGTGAAAAAAAAGCGATGATACTCACTTCATGGAAGGCAAGACGTCGAGATACGGTGATTATATTGCCTTGGAAGCATCTCCAAGTACATAAAAGGCTGGTACTGAAATGTAGTGAACAATGTGTTGTTTCGCCTTCAATGTCTACGTAATACATGTCGAATGAGGGTCGGTTCTGACATCGTGCTTATACAACCGAATAGACAATAAATTAAAGACGTTTGCGAATAATCACTGTAGCTTAATGCGGCCCACCACCCACACTGATATGGCATCCGGTCCCAACCTAGAAGATCACCGATCTCTGCTCTATGTTAATATCCCACCGTCTCAGCGGAAGCAGTGATCAGGAAACCTTATCGAACCCAGCGACTGACAAGCGCACGTATGCAAACGGATTTTGGGAAACTTTCTTCTAATCATCCAACCCACGTCCACAGTTTGCGAACGGTTTGGTTGCGGCAAGTGATTGAGTAAACACATGCAAACGTGGCAACTGAGGCGGTTTCCATTGAGGGAAGGCAGAATTAAACGAAAGAATTCGTTTCAACTATCCAGCTGAATCAGTCAAAAAGATTATCGTCCAAGACACCCACCTAAAGGTCCTAATCATTTCCAGATAGGTATATGCATAGGCTGATTAGTCTGTGGTATATATTAGTTAGTTACCTCCAATAATTTTGATAGACCAATCAAAAAAATGTAATTCATGTGAGGGTTTCTCAGATCAACACTCTGTATGAGTTCCACACACTTTTACATGTTACCAGGCCATAAGGGGACACAGGGGGGGGAGACAAATAAGGCCAGGACGACTATGCACGATACACAACTGGCCACTTGTCACCAATTATACATTGTCGCATCCCACGGACTGCTGGATCGTCAACAAGAACTATTTATGAATACACGAAGAAAGACAGAGGCATTTGGTTGATAACTGCACAAAAGTTTGCGAAGTGTCTCCTTCTGGCGTGGGACAGCATAATGAAAGCGTTAATGATGTCCATTTCGTGACTTGTCTCTAATATGGGTTAAGCGACTGAGGACAATGGAGTCAGACGTCGTGAGACAGTCGGTGAAATCAAAGCGGCCAGTCGGGTTGACAATCACTTTGAAAAGTGTTTATTGCTGAGCGTACTCACAGATCGACCAACGTTATGAGAGTAGCGATCACCGCAACTATATTAAAGATGGCAAGTTGTGTATAGCTAATATCTCGTGAACAGCAATATTGTATCCTGTGCGTGTTTGTGTGAAACGTACAAAGCGGACCACCTATAGGAAAAAAATCTGCGATGAGTTTGGGATGCACCAGCAATAGGTGCTCAAACGAGGGCAACGAGTCTGCTATCGATTGATAGGATGATCGCCGAGAAGAACGACGATTGTTTGAATGTGATCAAACATTGAATTGATGCAAGATCAGGTAGAAGAAAAAGAACACGATTACCATCATCACTAACTCAATGAAAAGATGAGCACAATTTTAACAATAAAGGTCATCAGTCGTGCTCTATCCAAGTGAGAGACAAAGTGGGAGAGAATATACTAAATTGTATTGTCAACTTGTAGACAACAGTTTAGCCCATTCATGGCAGTGGTTGTTACGGCACATTCTCGACCACACATTAGTTAGACATTACATAGTTACTCAATGTCTGACGTAGCCGGAAATCGAAATCAGGTTTTCAAGTTTTATGGGATGAGAATCAGAATGGTCAGACTGCAACCAATTTAACACAGTTAGGAGTGAACAGAGAAAGGGTTTGGCAATAAGTAGTGCTAAAACCCAATAGACACATGTTCAGTATCTGTACCATCCCATATTTTATACAAAACGGTCACGCAAAATGAATTGCTCCAAGAATCGACCGGCTTTCGTGAGGCTAGTGGAAACAAAATTACTCATCACAAAGCCCGAGCGGCCATGCGACATCATGGGTCATATATGAGGGGTTGATTATCCTCATCCGACCGACATTCCAGTAACTTAATCCGGACTCGAACCACTCGTGAAAGTAGTAAGAAAAAGACCTGGGGATGCAGTTATCGTTAGCCGATAGTAACATGAAGTCACAAGCTGATCAGTCCGATGATAAACAGCGAACCTTACAAACAGAGGAAGACGAGACCATATAATTGCCCGTTCAGCTCTGATGCCGCACCACACGACGACATCGAAGGGATCCGCTGTTTTTATCATGGTTTGGGCTACAGATCAACCACAACACAAAGAATTTCCCAGCTAACTAATTCAACATCTAGAGCTTAAGCTGCAATCGAAATGGCCGACCAGCCGCACCAGTGAAAACTTTGTTCATAGATGAACCGATTATCTGACAACTTAGGACTTCATAAACTATTGGAGTCAGGCAATGGCAAACACTGATCTGCACACTACTGACGTGAATCATGTACCATTAAAGGGAACTGCGTGTCATAGTCTGGTTGCAGCTTTTTCCTTATCGTGTACATCGGAAGTTCAAGTAACAGTTTAGGGATAACCTAAAGTGCGTCATCCAGGATACTATAGTAGGTTAGCGTATCCATCTATTTTATTGTCGCGTAAGTTGTGCACCATAAAACAAAGATCTGACGAGAAAGGAGAATCTAAGATAGTAATTATGATAAAATCGGTGTAAAACGACAAAAATGTTCGGTGAATTAGAAGAGGATTATAGTGGAGTGATAAAATCATCATCAAAATACATAGGGAGCTTTCTTAATGTTTCCAACACAACTGGACAATAACAAACGGAACAATTAGCCTGTCCTGTTTTTGGTGTTGGATTTTTTTTTGTTACTGGTTCATTAGCTTGCGTACGAACAGATCAACGATCAGGGGGAACTACAACTGCCACGCACCTTCCAACCCTGGCTTCCCAAACTTTGACGACACGAAGGCCCAACCTAACCTCCGTAACTATCGATCGGCACTATAAACAGCGCTTCAAAATACGCAACTCGTTACACACGAGGTTGTACCGACGACGTTGTCAAGTCTACTAATCAAACGTTTGAAAGCTAATCAGTCAGACTGCAAAACAACCCAACAACATCCAAATTCCGAGCTACAGATAGTCTCGGTCACTATGAATGTGTATTCTCTACAGATGAGCAGACTACTTGGATGTGGCTTAAATTACGTTACGCCCAAGCGTTCCGGTGTGATAATTCTATCGAACACAAAAAACATAAGAAAGTCTAGGTCAGGATAAACTCTAATGGAAGAGAAGTTATATATAATTTTGGATGAAAAAGTGGACAGGGTGGTTTCTAATGCTGAGCAAGCACAGACCACATGGACTTTCGTGAACAAAACAAATTGGTAGGACCAAGTAGCAACAATGAGCTGGCTCAGACCAGACGTTAAAAAAGTGCACAGCTCCCGCTGCACATGACGAAACCTCTGTGATAACGTTCTCGTTGTAAGATGACTGACATTGCCATATTGACCGATCAGCCTGTTAGCACCTTGAAATATTCGTTCTGGATAGACAATGTTGACAGTAAGAATTCCTGAAGTATGGTTTTGTAGCTCAAACAGACTCTTCCAAGTTGATCAGATGGCAGTAAATACACGGACTAAATCACCATTAACTTATACTATATATATATATATATATACTATATATATATATATATACGCGTACACTTCCATATAGCTTCCTGTGGCGAAATTATGTTTCATTACACTGTCTTCTAAGTTCCAAGTGATTGCAAGATTTTGGAATTTGATGATCTTCGTGCCGACGAGAGTGAAACTTTAAATGGATGGTTGAAGAATAATCAGCAGAAGGTTACTTAATCGAATAGGCTCGAGAAATAGTCCATAATATTAATAACGGTTTGTCTCATTCACTCTGGACGAGTTGACATTCAGGCAGCGAACATGTAAAAGTGTGGCCAGTCCTATCATTTAAAGTCAGATCCAAGTCAGCTAACCGACGGTGACTGATTTTGATGAGTTATTTAAGTGAAGGACGAAAACTTTACACGAACAAAAAATATGTGATGCATGTTGAGAAAAGACTACTTTGAAAACGTCACATGATTGACATCTTCAAGATCATATAATAATCAGGGCGCGGTCGGGGTCCTTCTGTTACAAAAATGGACTGACTCGAACAATGGATCTTATGAGCCGTATATGAAATCGGAAACTAACTTTAAAGCAACAAAAGATAGGAATAGTTAAAGGTCTGACGCTATTTCAATGCACCAATGACTCTGAAGTGAACGTTGAGTATCGACCAATTCTAGTCATAACTCGCTGCCTCTAGTGCCGGTTAGTCGGATTCAACTGTAACACAAAACGGGTAAAAAAGAAACCGCCACAAATAAAGTGAACTGAAAGTTCCCCCCATGGTTTACGTATACACCACTCGGGTAAGAATGTGTAACGTGCACAGGCCATGGGTTGTTGGAAACAAAAAACGGTTTCGCGGTAGTTACCAGAGCCATAAACGATTTAACAAAGAATATGGAACGCTAGGCCAGGCTTAAATGTGCAAGACAGGAGAGAACATTCAAGCAAAAAATAAAACTTCAAGCAAATCGGTGTGACACTTAAAATTGGGAAAAGCCTCATGAAAAGGTTCATGCCATCGAGATGGTAGACAATCCGGTCAGATTAAAACGGAAGCCCACAAGCACATGCCGCAAGACGAATGAAGATGCAGCAGGGGAGTGAACAAACAAGCGAGAGGAGAAGGATACACTTGTCAGAATGGGAGAAAGAAACCCTAAAGAACAGCACATACGTGTGCGCACGTAACAAGCACATCACAGGCACATCCTGTTTTCGTTCTTCTGCCTCTCCTGTCGGACAGGCGTCTCTCGGTGGAGGGCAGATCGTGACAGTGGGACTGCATGGGGTAAGTCATGAAGACAACAGGGGGAGGAGTTGGTAAAAATCCCCAAGTAACATATCAGATCGTATTCATCTATACTATTCAGGTGAGGTGAAATACGATGCTCGTTCCACAGAATAGAACAATGACACCCCACTCTACTACTCGGTGAGGAGTAGGCGCATGTATGGTAGCATGCCAAACACCATTTGTTCGACACCTAAGATGAACAGACTGTCCGAACTAGTCGTCCGATAAATAAGACCGGTGTTAATGGGGAAAGCGACCACAAGTGACGGTAACTAATTTACGTCGCATCAATGAGAATGTAGCAGAAAATAGGTCTGCAAAAGTCAGTTTGGCTAACAAAGTCGATGACAATACGTTCATTTTTTGGCCCAAAAAAAAGAAATTGAAATCAGATCGAACAGATTATTAACGAATAGTTTAGGATGTAATCAACGGCAGAGAAACCCAGGAAGTACTCAGTGGCTTTCAATCCATGTTCTGGATCGACAAGTATGGGAAGTTCTCATTGATCCCCCGCAACCATTCCGACTGGCTAATTTATCTTCCGTTTGAGTGCAATCATCCATACATACCTAAACGTGACAGGAAATTAATCTTATCGTTATCGGAATGAAATTTCGCGTCGCGTGTTGCAAAAATGCCACGAATATTGCCAAACGACTGCTATCAAATAGGTTGGAACTTTTTTCGTCGATCAACTGACAATCAGATAAGAATTTCACATAGCTATCGAAGAATGGAGAAAAGATTGATGCAGCTGCTGACTGAAGGAAGTTGCAAAATGGACAAATGATGGTTACGCATACAGAAATGAAGGCTGTTATCAACATGCTGGCCGATGTAGATCGCCTTCGTCTCCCGAGTGGATGTCCTGGTGGTCCATAGAGCCCATGTCTAGATACATCAGAGGAACCAGTGGCTAATAGTTTGTTGGTGTGAATGTTGACATTAAATGACTGAATTATATATGAAGAATCAACAACTGATGAGGATGGATAGAGAGATCCACAAGAAATCTATCTGACCGGCGAATGAGCCCAACTTTAATTTAAACAGCAATGCCAAACAATGATAGCATCTCATATGAAGCGTGTGTCACTAAAAGTGGTCGTAATCATATATATATATATATATATATATATATATATATATATATATATAAACTAAATGAACCGAAGTATCGATCAACTCTTTCCATTTTCCTACTCATAATCACTGTAGACATACATTTGCTACAATATTCAGTACAGACAGAATGCTCCATAATATAAAAGAAAGTGGATAGAAAGAAACGAACAACAAGCAAGAGACAACTAGTGGCAAATTCACGGATGTCACGGATCTGTGACGATTCTGACGATGGTTCCAATCGACGACTCAATGAACCTTAGATCCAAATCAGGAAAACAGGTTGGGTCGAGTTCATGATCACCGTGCTATTTTATCAAGCCGATCTCGTATACAACAAACAAGACTACGAGTCAAATAG
>LUCH01001313.1:71273-82484 GCA_013368495.1 Paragonimus heterotremus
ACACTGAATATCATTCAGAACTGATCGCATCCGTCACACTTCCACAGACTTTCATTTAACCCTTTTCGAAAACAGTCGCTACAGTTGAGTTTCGCTCCTGTTAAAGGTCATCACGACCACGATTAGAAGTCCGGTCACATTTTTGCGAAGCAGTCACGTTGACCAGCAAATGGTGAACCCTAACAAAAGGGAAACTAAAGGAAACTTCTTTTCGAAAGAAACCCGCCAAAAAGTCTACAGGAATGCGTCAGCAACGAAAACTATTTACTGTATGATTATTTCCACCATATACCGAGAAACGCACATCTTTCACCACATCAGTCACAGTTGAAGTGGCCGTGAAATGTTTCACGCTACATCATACTGGATAATCCCGAAAATTTTCGTACATTTGGTAATGGTTGACTGAAGTCTCGCATTGTATTGTCAAGTAAAATTGGCTGAACGGTTGATGTATCATTCTGCTTGTTGTGAATTCACGTTTTGTCCTTTTTATACAATAAGAAATCGCTTTAGACTTGTTCTACACATTCGGCCTTACAATACGATAAGGAAAGACAAGAGTTGTGGTTGATTTGAAATCTAAACACAGATATGAAGCCGGGAAGAAGGCAAGAACTAAATAAGCAAATTCTAGTGAAGATGCACTAACAACAGAGCAGTCCAGGAACGGATCGCAAAGTTCGGATCAGGAAATGTGAATCACGAAAATGTTCCTCGTAGTAGACAAATCCAAATTCGTTCAGGTGACTATTTGAAAGTACTGGTGGGAGCTAGTTCCAAAAGAAACTGGGTAGATTTAACGAAAGTATATGGTGCTTCATCCAATACCATGTGGAATAACATGAATGCAATGATAAAAAAAAAACTTGATCAACAAGAACCGGTTTCAAACGATACCTAAAGATGACCTTCATTCGAAGGAGACCACACTTACTGATTGGTGACCTGCTGCCAAACTAATTCGCTACAAATTGGTGTAACGATTGCAGCAGAGTCCTGTTGTAATGATTAGGAGTGAAGCGAATCAAATTAGAAGTGATTCCTCAGAAAATGCTAAAGGAGCAATCAGCACGTAGTAAAAATAAAATTTTCCAATCGGGTCTGAAATCTTTCTACGTCTCGGCTATATTGCTATGGAGAACGGCTTTCGACAACAACTTGGCTCTGGAAAACATCACATCTGAAGATCCGACAATCTCTACAAACAGCACAGACACGCTTCTATCACACCGGCAAAGTTGTGAGTATAAATGGGGCTTACTATGTAATAACAATTATGAATTTCTACGGAGCCGAGTGTTTTGTAAACATTGTCCCAAAAATGAGGGAAAGAAGAGGACGATCTAAAATTTGATTTACAGCTCAACGGATTACATCGCTGTCTTGATTTGGTTCAATGATACGTGTAACTCACTCTTATTGATGCCATAACTACATTGGCCGAGATAACGTGGAACGCATCAGGAGATCACCAACGAAAATAAGAGTGGGGAACAACGGTGTCCTTGTAGGCATAGAAATGAGAAACAGCCAACCAAGCCTCTCAAACTTGTTGTGAGTGGAAGATGATTGGTGATGTGATCTACAATTCGACTGAAAACTGATCCGGGCTTGCGTTGTCCGTTTGAAATGCATTATTTCTCAGGGGTAGGCTGGGGTGGGGTGTTAACAAAGATTTAGTTACAACAGGGCATTCAACGATATCCATAGCTTGCGGGCTGTCGGTCCGGAAACATGGACAGACTATTATGGTCCGTAGGTTCTATCTACCAGTTAGTTTCGGGATGTCCATGTTTGACCTCAATGCCTTACAATCTGCTTAAAGCACTTTTTCCTCTGTTTTTAAAGCTTGAGATTCACCGTCTAGATCGCCAGAATCTTCACATCCCACTTGCTCGTTAGAGAGGATTCAAGTTTGTCCTGATTGATTGTAACTTGTCAAAACACAGATACCATCATTCAAGTGGACCGTTTGCATGACTCGACCCAGATCATGTGAACGATGCAGAGTGTGGTCGCCATCCCAACAATATCACGGCTTGGTCAAGGGACGTGAATGTGGTCAGTGCATGCTGAAGTGATCACTGAAGTATGAATGCACGACAGAAATTACTCAAGTAGATGTTTCGGCCAATTGTTTCATCTGCGATCACATAATAATCATTATCTTTCTGCTGTTTTTAAAGTTCTTTGGGAGGGAGCTAGATCTATGTATGAGGACGACATGTCAACGAAGTCAATTTCCGGGGGTCCGAAATAACGTCTTTTGGACCGCACGGAAGTCAATCGTGCATGAGTGCGACGTTACCAATGGAGAGCAGCAATCATTAAAAGGTCCATTCTAGGTCAGTTAATTAGTGGGATCGGATAGTGTACAAGTGTAAGCCAATGTCAACTTCATTGGGTGTGCTACATTATCGGAACCGGTCCGGTTTTGAGAGTTTGTTCGGCATAATAAGTATCCATTGATAACCACATACATTGTCTATTAGTAGTGTAAGGTTTCGTGCTAGGCGTCATACATAAGCAGAGGTTTGACACAAGGGAGCGCATAGCTGATAGTATGATGAGATAGATCACAATTCGATTTGATGACGGATGTTCAAGAGCAACAAAGTGATACCCAAAAATACGGTAGCTGTTTCAAATAACTTGGGCTTCTGAAAGACTGCTCCAGAGACTTGACGTAACTAGAAGCATTCCAATTTACTAAATACAATTATCTCAGTCATAGTGGAAATTGCTTGCCCTCACTTTGTCGGACCAACCTGAAGAAAACGAACAGACAGTATACGGTTGTCTGCGTATATCTAAACAGTGGACTGCCCGCTGGAGATATTCTAAGCGTTTTCCAGCCGGACCGGTTCCAACAACGTGGCTTACCCTGTATAATCGTGGCGATTACGTGAGTTCGAAAAAAGGGGTAGACTATACCAACCAGACATGTCCGATCTAGGAGTACAAGGTAACGGAGAGTCCACCAATGTAAACCAACGACGGCCAACGGGAGAAGGGAACGAAAGAGATAGGAATAGATAACAGCCTCACTTTTTAACACTACTTAGTGAGATGAGTGGGTGCAGTTGGCAAAGGGATGCATCGTACGGTTAGCCGAATGTTTTACTCGCAAGATATCAAGTCGACAATGCGGTCCCCAAATGCACCTCTGATGCGAGTCCGATTGATCATTAGTGAGACTAGTTTGCACGTCAAGTCGACTGTAATTCCAGTACAACTAGTTACCTACAGCTTGGTGCAGATCTACTTACCACATGAACTACAGAATTACGAACATGTCAAATGAATCCAATCCTTGAGTTAGAAAGAAAACTGGTCCTGAAGATAGTTACTGATGATGATGCAACTCGTTGCCGAAGACGGGACGATTTGATCTGCACCCATCAAAGTGAAACGTGGTTGTCAAAACCCCCAATTCTGAACTATATGTAGAATGAACGCGGTAGTATCTGGGGCACAATGTACGCGCCTTACCGAAAATCCCGGTTTACAGTGGTTTTTTGGTACCGTAGTGGCACTGCAGTAGCAACAGCTATGCAGACACATGCAGGTCCGAAGATAGTCACACACGAACGCACACCATGATGTGTGGAAACAGCAGGCGTTCATTGCCCACCAAACCAGAGACCATTATTATTGCTATCATCACAGTACATTGGATGCAAAGAAATTCAGTAAGCAGAAAGATGTATAGGTGTGCGTCAGCGGACAGGACGACATGCGGACAGGAAGGGTGCTTCAGATAGGCGGACAGACTGGTAAAAGGGAATTCAATTATCGACCAAGTATCCAGACCAGTTGGCATGCTGTCAAGCGCGTGAAGTGGTAGGTCAGTCTAGCTAGGTAGACTGTCGCACCGGTACGGACGATGCAAATGGCCAGGTTACATTTGGATTCATGACGAACAGTAATTCGTGCACATGAGCTTGACGAATAAAGTCATATTACGTACAATCACCATGGCTTGTTCATGTAAATAGAGGTGCATGAGCGTGTTAAATCAGCAACAACCAATAAAACGCAAGGATATCTGCGCCGGGAGTGGAACAACCAAATTCTGAGTTAGTCAAGATTATCAAAAGGGCGGAATCTACAGCACAGTCTCTTTCCATATTGGCCTCCAAAATCAATCCAAGTTCGGCCGGAAACAAATGTTATCCGGATGTGAAAGAATAAAAGACAAGTGTAGAAAACTTAAAATTAAAAATAAAGAGTACATAACCATCAAAACGAAAGAATCATAAATCAGAATCGTGGTTACTGAACCTCAACATTGTTTGTAAATCAGTCGTACAAATCCTACTAGTGCACAAAAAGGGACTTTAGCTCAACTTACCAATGAACATGAGTCATGACCGAAACAGGAAGTCCACAAAAGCTGGATAATATAGTTTGTGCTACACAATTTCAGTTGCGATCAAGGCTAAGGCCAATATGAACAAACACAGATACAGACAACAGTTAAGAACTGATAGACAAATTAAAAAAAGGAATGAACCGATTCCCTCCTCCGAATACTTGTCATGCACACAGCCAATGCAAAACAATTACACTACACGTTGAAACGTACCAGTCCCATCCGTGGCTAAGAGTTGGTCAAAATGCTCTACGAATCGCATCATTTCCGGACTGTCTTCGAAATCGTTGAAATGATTGTGCACCCACAACAGAACTATTCGATTGACTCGCGAACGTAAATTCGGTCGGTGCAAGTGCCACGACAACAGACGATCGACAATAGACCTGGGAGAGTCAAGCAGAGTCCGATAGGTGAGTAGGAAATCCTCAGGATAAGTGATGTCCACATTAGACAAATCGGCGACCAAGTGTTCGATCAGTTTTTCCGGCGTGCCCTGGATGTAACACAAAGGAATTGGGAGAAAGATAGATGTAATGAAGGGGCTTGCCTATATTATGGCCAATTGGCCCATTTCTTAGCAACAGTCTGTAGCGCAGTTGCAGAGGTCGGTTACCTAACAGCCATAATCCACATTCACATCTACGTAGTACTCAAAATAATTGAGCCCACTAGTTTTACTCTGACAACTTGGAATGTAAATTTTTTCCACGAATACGTAAAAACACAAAAGTGATGTTCAGTAGTAAATCGCAAGTAAGGAGGGATACATTGATTACACAAAACTGTAACAAGGTGTCGCTAATAGTTTGGACAAGGATTCTCTATGTCATGAGCAGAAATCGGTATTCAACAGTAAGACCATTAAAGATCAACAATCACCTTTTGATACACGGTTATGGGATGGAATCTTAATCTTTCACAGATACAACACAGCAATACATGCACCTAACTCATAACAACATGTCATATTCGGATTGGTCTGCATTCAATTGTGGAAACAAACACATAGATAAATTAGGGAGCATCTACACAAAGAATATATTTTTTTAAAAAAAACATGGGTAGAGACTGTTTGTGTTAAAAGAAACACGGAAAATCATTATTGAAGTTCATAAATTTGTAGTAGACTGAATAAAAAGTAGGTGTTTCACTTCTGAACAGAAATGGAAACGTGTCTTATCCAATTCTATAAATTTTAACTTCAAATGTGTTTGATCAAATCGAGTTTACAAATTGTTTTTGCTTATTTTAAAGTTTTTTCTCTCCCATCATCTGATCGCGTGTAATTAAGTAGTCAAGCTCAATTTGTCTACAATTTACCTATGATTTTACGTATTTATGAAAAAAAAGTTCCCCAGATCGGAAGCTCATTAAAATATTCTAACCAAAAAGACAACTTTTCAACCATTTCGTGCACTGTAACAACACAGTGATTGATACCAGGACGATAAACCGTTACTTGCTAATAAACTGTTATCGGTTGTAAGTGAGCAGTCGAATATAATCAGGACAGGGTCCTCAGTCAAAGTACAGTATAGTCGATCGAATACATTAATCACAGTAGTTTGAATGGTTTCGAAACCAAACATGAACATTATGAGCAAAGGGCAATCGATTAAGAGCTAGAGACGACTGTCCAGCTGTCATTCGATTAAGAGTTGTCTGTGAACCGATAAGCGCAGAGGACACGCGATAAGCAAAGTAATCGGAACAGCCCTATTTAATATTCGGTCGCAGAAGTGATTTCGTACTCAAAACAATAAACAGATGTCCACTGTCTTATCATCCGTAGGGTGATCAAGTCTAATTTGGAACGGCAGGGAATGAGATTCGCATTGAACCAGTACATGTAGTTGAGCTGAATATGTATGCCTAACAAATTCACTCCTCATTTCGAAGACATGCACCACAGTTAATTGGTTTCAATAACAGTTACAAACAAATTTAGTGATCTTTTACACTGGGTTCAAGCTTTCTTCATTTTAATTTCGGCTGACAGTGATTTGAAGTTGTACAAGGTGATGTTAGAAGTGTGTCACACAGCATGAAACATGAAAAAGGACAGCATTTTCAACTGCTGTGATCAACCCCACCTGAACAGTTCTTTGATTGAAGAATCAAACAGACAACAGCATATGGCACAAGTATATGAATAGTATTGTATAGTAAACCGACAAAGAAAGATAGCAGCAATTAATAGTAATACATTCCTGTCCACAGGCATCGCTGATTACAATTTCGTCTTATCTAACAGTGTAAACGCCCGTAGATGTTGTGAATTCATCGATCTCCAATCAGTGTGACAGACTTCGATAAATCCGTACCAAAACAATATCCATCCACTGTGCAGTCATTTGTAGCGGACACTGTGGTTGCGTAAACAGTGTTTCACGATGGAAAACACAATTGAATATGGCTGATAGTCAAAGTATGCTATGTCCATACGTCAGGCTGACAGAACAAGCAGAGGATGATGAGTAGTGCTCAAATGCATGTTGTGAATACAATAACACTGAGTTAGACTGAGGACAAGTCAACGAACGAAGGATAGTTATGAGTAAAACAATGACTTTAACAGACAGAAATTTGATCCGCATAGGATTGACCAAGATTCATCATTATTACCATCAAGAGCAAGAAATCAGCGGTTAACATTGGCGCTTAAATATTCAACAACAGTAGTAAGAAGGACAAGTCGTAGATTAGAGATCAAAAGAAAGTAAAGAATGAAACATAAATTGGTAATAAAATCATTATCTAAACCCGTACACTCTGCAAACAAACAAGTTACAGATGACAGTAAAGTAGCATCTGCAAGATAACCACTTCCTTGCAACTTTTAATGTCTCCCTCAATTTAGTGTTGTAAGTTCATACAACACTCGGTCAAACAACGGCCACATCTGAATAGCTGCCATATCCCCTAACGTTCCCATTCAGACATTAGGTGGATGGCAAAGATCCAAGGGGAAGAGAACGATATGCTTTTTCTAACTTATTAATGATTGTTTCCATCTCTTCATACACCATTGATTGGCTCTCGTGTATCTTACATCAGAGAACTACAGATGTAGCAGGGAACGGTATGATAAGTGAAGGCGTGTGATAGCAAAATTCTCATGAATAGCAAAGTACTTAGCATCAAACCAAATAAACATGATACATTACTTTAGCATATCACGTGACCGGCAACACACAGGGAACTGAATGTCACATAGCGTAACGATTTCCTGGCTAAAACACTCAGTGACAAAACCGTGTAGTCACTCATTCATTTAGAAACATCTGCCCTACTGATAAATCCGTAGCAATAATTATTCACAACGAACGAGTAAGAGCCGTTAGAAGGCTGTAAGCTAAATTTTGTTAGAATAGCCTTTATAGAGAATGAATTATGTGGAAAAGTATGAAAAATGACAGCGACGAAATTATGCAACTATGCTATGTATCACAAATGCTCAAATATTTAGTATAGCATGCAACTGTCAGTTCATCTATGTAATTCGACATATTGTTTTGACCAGAGATTTGAATACGTCGGAAGTTAAACTATTCTACGCTCGATGTAAACAAACCTCCAAATCGACGGCTGAACTGTACATCTTTGACTTTTTGAATACCTTGCGAGCTAGTACGACCCGCAGTTTTTTTTACGGGGAGTGAGATCAGCGATGTAGAAAGGTCAGTCTAAGACTTTAAGCTCTCCTCCAAATGATATAAGATACGTGAATTTGGTCTTTGTCTTGCTGGAAAACTATAGTTACTTATCAAGTTGAAAAAGTGAAGGACAATAAAAACTGTTCCAAAGGTTCTATGTAAAGGTTAGTTTCTTACTTCCTATCAAATATAACTATTACGGTCTGAAAGTGTCCTGTATAAAGATGTATGTAACTACTGAACCAGAAGTAGCAAGATCCGTCGAAAAATGAAATCCAAATTGAACCAACCAGATCATGTGATTAAAACCGAAATGGACTGATCAACGTGGTTAGAACGGGGTTAATGGGGGTAGATGCTGAATCTGATAGAACAGTAAATCACGATCATCCATTTATCAAGTAGTTCAAACAAGTGGACCGGTGCATACATGTATGGCACGAGCAGAACAAACTGATGGTATGGTCACGCGACTGAGATGCGAATAGAGCACCACCTATGTTTGCCTCTGCCACTTAGTTCGCATCAGATGGCGTGATCACGTGAACAACGCGACCGGACACTAGTGTGTTTCGAAAAACTCCGGGTACGCGATCAACTGATAAGTCACAATTTCTGATGGTTTGACCACGCATCATGTATGCCAGACGACTGATAGCAGAACCAAGCAAATCAAATAAACCTTGTTTTTCGCAGTAGGTTTTTCGAAATTGTTAATCAATGTAGCCAACAGGAGTTCTGACTACTGTAATATCCTATCGGAATAAACGCTAACGCGGATATGTATGGAGAAATCATGAGGAATCAGTGATCAAATAAACGTGGAAAAGCTGCTAGCAGTAAACAAAAAACTCGGTTGCACTGCATGAAAACCACTTGAACAGTTATATCAATAGGCATGCGAGTGGTGCGTTATTCACCACCTTCACACCAGAAGCAACTTCCGGAAAAAGATCGTTGCCTGTAACCTACGACTAAGATACCGTGGAATGGAGTATTGAATGTCCGGGAAGAGTGCTTTCGGAATGGCCACATTCCGTTCACATATACACTACGAGGACTTTCGTAAGCAACGGGAAACAGCCTTGAGTTTCGTGCTCAGGTACAAATAGCACCAAACAACGGACAACAATGATACTACGAATGTGTCAACATACACGGCGAGGCGATATTAAAATCGGTGCACTCCAGATGTAACCACAACCCAGAGCTAAGTCAAACTTCGCATTAAACCAAGAAACACTAGCAGAAACGGTGGTTGCTGGCCTCTTTCCCCGGATTAGCCAGTCATAGTGACCAAAACAGAAAGACTTGCGTACAAACGTCACCACAAGTGACTTCTGTTGTGTCGCTTGTGATTTCACTTGTACACTCTGTATCAAGTCTAAATCCGAGGGAATAAGATCGGGAGACACGTGAGAGAAAAGGTGTTTGTAGTTCAACCGATAAATACTGACTAGGCGAATAGTAGGCTGGAGTGAAACGAAAACATCGACCTTGCGGAAGCAAAAAAATAGAGATTCTCCAATGTCAAGTTCTAAGATAAACAGATAATCAGAGTATGAGGCAAGAAGAGGTTCAACATAGAGGTAGATACTAGTGCAGATATTGGGGGAGCGATGACAGTAATGACAAGACAAAATATGTTAATGATTTTGTTCACGGTGTCTTAGGACAGGTTTTTTTTTACAAACAACAAGGAATGTGCAAGAAATCCTCAAAGGAATCCATCACCAAGACATGCAGATAGCCAAAAATAGTAGTTTGCAAGTGTGGCAATGTTAGGCTTATGAGAGTGGTGTAAATTTATCCACAAACAGAAGCAGTAAAATGAAAACGACAAAATTTTGTTAGGAAATAGATTCAGGATGCCGAAGTTGATACTAAGGAAGTTTGCTGCTATGCAACAGACTTGTACGGTTAATAATCAGACAGGAGCAGACTGCCCAAAACTAGACAACAGAGACAACCAAGACAGTCGGAACATATGTTTGCAACAAACAGTGTGGTTAGCACCGAAACAGCCCTAGCCGAGGTAAGGCAAAGAGTTCGATAAACGTGAAACTATGAGTGACGGCGCGACACGTAATGCAACCCGGAACTGTCTGATAGTTGAATTGCGGGAAAAACAGTAAGTGATAAGCTCGTCATTTGTGGGCGGAAACCTGAGGCTCACATACACACATCAACACGTACCTCACTTTTATGTGAAGATACGATCAGAAACGATGACCAGTGCCCACGGTAAACGAAAAAAACAGAAGACAAATTGCTGCCAGATGAGCAAACAAACGACAAGCAGAAAAGATAAATATATATACGATCGCGTATGTGTACACAAGCAGACAAATAGACACAGAAACAGGCATATAAAACGGGACATTATAGAAGGAGGACTACAATAAGCGGAAAGTGATTCGGTTCTAACGGGAGGCACGTTCCCGCGTACTGCTTTGAAAGCTAAGGGCCAGGTAACACTGACAGAACAAGTAGGTTCAATATCAAATGGACAAAGGTATTAATCTGACACAATAGCCTGGCACTGGTAATCGTTGTTCCGATGCCTAACGAAGATACATGATGCCCTCGATACAGTTTCAAAGCCAATGTATTTCAGCGACAATATAGCTATGATACAAGACAGACAGCAATACAAGATTGTTCACACTGATGCACAACGGCCACACAACCATGAAGGAAAAAAAAGAAATCCCTGTACAAGAAAAGAGAAGATGGAAAGAGACCTAAACACTACGTCTATATTCAACCATTCACCATCAAAGAGCCTACACCTCACAGACAAACAACCGAGCTGTAAGTGAAAGTAAGGCGTCATCAGCAAGACAGCTTCCTCACAGCTTTCACTGCCACGCGTCATTCAGTACAATCACGTCACAGACAACTCGAACAAATAAAAACGTTCATGCCACTGAACTCAATTAACAGTCACCTCAACAAAAGTCTCAAGCCAATGACTCTGCGAGTCACGAGGGCTCCAGCCCGGAAGACGAACCCGATCTACAGTGACCAACCCCTTCGTGAACGATTTCATTTGTCTAAGACAGGTCATCATCTGTCCACCTCACAGCTTGCACCAATCGGTGGCAGTGTCAGCAAACAGTGCTCGGTGTGGCAGACAACTAGCTGGCATCCTTCGTACATGGCCTAACAGGG
>LUCH01001313.1:108089-121340 GCA_013368495.1 Paragonimus heterotremus
CAGCGAAGTCGTTTATTGAGCAAACTCCTGCAAAGCTCATGTCAAAAACCAAACCACACACACGTACACTCATCTGCACGTCAGACATGCATTCACATACATTGGGTGGTAATACGTTGTCATTCTCCTTGGTGACACTTCTGCCATAGTGCGTATACACTATTCCGATAGTCTATTCTTGTCCATCGTCTTCCAGGCGTTCGGAGCTTGCTCTTTTGTTCCAAAATGCTGCCTGTGGGTAATACACTACCCATGAGTAGTATACTACTCACAACGAAACTGCCTGTCATACAACACTAGTTGATCTGACTTTCACACCAGTGCTTGGTTGATGAATGGTTTCGTCAGCCGTCACCGATGACCTGATTAGATTGTTTTGATGAATTCGTCTCCTAATATTAAGTCCATCATTTCCGAATATTCTAGGGTTGCAAACCCTCTGCTTCAAAAAGTTTAGTTGACACCGAACGACGATGAGACGTCTTGATAATGAGGGTCATCGATTAGAGTTAACAAAACAATCACGGTCCTCTCAAGAAGTAATCAGAAAATCTGCGTATTAGAGATAACAAGTCAATTGTGACTAACACGGGATCAATAACGCGGCGGCCAATATGATGTATTCATGAAAGCGTGGCCAGAGTTCTAATATCGTTTATGCTAAAGATATGCACCATAGACGAGATATAACAAGAGTGAAACCTGAATACAGTGCTTCTTTTATGAAGAAGATAATTGAGAAGCATATGCGAACGCAAAAACTGCCAACAATGGCGAGTAATGTAAATTGAAACCCATCAAAAATATTGATAACTTTAAAAGTTCGACGAGTATCGAAATATACACCTTTACTTGCTCAAAAACGTCCTTGCAGTCCCTTCATCTGGCAGTGGGCTCGGTTTCAATTTAATACCAATGCTGTTCATTATCCTTTCGAAATGATTGGGCGAGCTGAACACTATTCATACACGGTTGTGTTTGAGCGTTTGGATTTGATTATTCGGTCACGCTAATTTTGGGGTTGCTGGCACGAGGGTCAGAGTGCAAACTCCGATCCGGACAAGGATATACACTACTGATGAGCTCTAACAATAGTGAAACCTAGGGTGTGGACAGATCAGCGCACAACTGTCATCAACTAATGGAATGAAAAAGGACAAATTAATCTTAAAAATGGTATATACCGAAGGACTGACAAGGACCAATAAGAATATTACCGACACAACACTACATTTGGATCAAGACGAACTGTCCTGAAATTAGGTCTGGATGATTAACATTTCCACTTGAAGTGGCTGCCATCGACAACGATAGCGACCAAACGCAGACACAAGGCAGACTGAGGCTGAACACCACACAATCCAAGTATGTTTTGATAAAAAATGGTCGGATCGATGGGCGACAAGAAGTCAAATGCGAAACAAACCAGCAACAGCCATTGATGATGAAAGAGTAACGACGCCGTGATGAGTCCGTTATTCTGATTCACTCCATTAAATACTCTACGCCTGATTCGTGCAGAATCACTTCGACTACCTTACAAAACGTGAGTACAAGTCATGTAGTAACCAAATGCCATTCATATTCACTGCAACCAGTGACAGTAAACAGGACAGAGCTGATGGTAGTAAAGTTGAACACCACGGCAAGCGTACCGTACGCAAGGCAGACAACGAAGACCAACAGGAGAATTCAGTTCCTAAGGCTCCTGACACAGCCATACAGCAATTTCACCAGAAAGATTTCACAGCTGTTGCGATTTGTTCCCAGGGTTTGTTAGAATACCTAACCGGATTCGAACTGGGCAACTTATTCACCAACGCTTTCTGGTAAGCGTTCTTCAAACTCTCATCGCTCGAATACCAATAAGGTACGTTGCGTTTACGAGAATATGTCCTCTGGGTAAATGACAAAACAAAACGGGCACGCACAACAGCATAGTCCGATTCCAGTTAGTTGATCCAGAATGCACGACAGTCTTTAACAAGGTGGCGCCACCTGATACTGATTGCCATATGAGCGTGTTGTGTACATGGCTGAGAAGCACAAAGAGGTCTCCACGTAACACAATGCCTCTTCCTGTGATGAAATATGGTACTCAAAATATAGAAACCGTGAGAGGCACACAGCTGCAGTAGTCCTTCGCCATTGTCAATGAATTGTGCCCAGACGTCAAACATACCTTCCAGTCGCTTCTCTTCCGAGGAAAGACGACCAAACTGAGCATTCAAATCGCCTGCCAGTATGATGATGTCAAAGTGTTTAGTCTGCCTCAGGAAATCGACGAGGGCGTCGTAGAACGCATCTTTAGTAGCATCCGAACAGCTGTCCTTTGGACAGTACACCGGTATGATGAATATACAATGCTTTTCTGATTTGCGTTGACAGATTTTAACCGAGGTATTGAGTCTGAGAACACATGAGCGATTGTTTACTGGGATCCAATCGAACAAACATTACTCTTCTCTGGAACTCAGTGCGATTACCGTTCCAGCTTTGCGACGCGATTCAGCGTCGGCGTCACCAAAGACTCTGGGAGTGAAGCGCCTTGATCGACAAATATCTGAAGGTGAATTCAGGTGAATAACGTTGCTAGGATTGTAGACTCGCATCTCCGACACACGGCACACATCAGGCTCTAGGCTTGAGACCCCACTTGCCAAAGCAGCTTGCCGACGAACTTGTTGGAGAGTGCAAACATTGAAAGCGCCAGTGTTTACCAGTTATCTTGGCTTCAGAAAACAATTACCAAAGACACGAAAGAAGAAAAAACAGAAAACTTGGGAGATAAAGTGGAAGGAAAAAGTCGTAATGGCTGATTAATGTCACTATCGGAAAACGATAACCCTTGATAGTTTTCTGTCACTTTATGCTGCGTATGGGATTTGACTTGAGGGAGCCCACCCCAAATCTCAGATTCAAAAGTCTGACCTGTGTGACAACAGGATATAGGGTTTTCTTGGAGGACCCAATAACTAGATAATCTGATTCACTTACCAGTGAGAGGCTTACCTAGCCCAAGAGCGCCGTGGTTAAAACATTAGTGTGATTCTGAGTACTAATGTGCGCAGTGGATGTATTCGAAGTCATATCAAGCTTTTGGTTTATACCGAATGTTTGTCTGTCGCACTGAATAATACGCCAGCGGTCACGGTTAACCGTTGGGCGATCGGAATGTTCTTTGTCTGAGGTCACCTTTTATAGCCCCATTCTTCGTGTTTCGGAAGGCAGTTATGTCGCATCCATAAAAACAGTTCTGCTGTATGGTCACAAAATCGTGCCTTACTACTAAAACACCCTTGCGCGGTCAGTAGTGCGACATACACCCTTACGAGCTCACCTACTTTTTGTCTGACTGCTTCCATTTAGCGTGTTGGACAAGGTTACAAATGGAAGGATCGACGACAAGTCAGCATAGCTCTCTGAATCGATGCAGTGCACAAGCCTGACCAGCACGTCAAGGCAGCAAAATGGGTGAGGTGGTGTATTCCGAAAAAGCTGTTCAGCTGCGACAGAACTGGATTTCCGTCATGTCGATAAGTCTCATGAACAAGCGTCGCTCGATCCCACCTGGCTCGGAATATGACGTTGACCGTCGAGAACTTAAACACGAGCTGACTAAAAGCTTACGCAAATACTGTGAGCACTACTTGGTCAAACAGACGAAATATATGGAAAAAGCCTTTTACCTTGGAATAGCAAAGGGACTTCTTCTCTGATTCGTGGTTATACTGATCGTCGAGTCATATGTGAAAAAGGTAGTTCACTGAACATCAGCTAATCGCGCCGACTTGACAGATGAGCTGAACATTTTGAAGGACAGTTCAACTGGCCTCAACCAGACCAGGTGGACGACGGGACCCGATTGGTCAGTTATTGCGTTCCAGACGACCCTCTGTCGGAAGCAGAAGTTACTCAGGGGCTTACGTTGTTGAAGTGTAAGAAGACTCTTCGGCTAGACGTGCATCCTCTTTCGCGTTCCGAGGGTAGCAGGGATCTGTTGATATCGGAACTGACATAACACATTCAGACGATTTGAACAATTGAAGAGATAGCTCGTGATTGTTACTCATCAACAGTAATTCCCGTTTTCAAAAGAAGGGGTCCGAAGTCTGTATGACAACCACATAAACATCAATCTAATGTCTGTTGTGTCCAAGTTGTTCACTAGCCTTATATCGCATCGGCTCACTAAAAGCAGAGGACGTCAGATACGTGGAAAACAGGCAGGATTCCAGTCCGGTCGTAGATGCGTGCATTACACTTTTACCGTGTGACAGATTTTGGAGCATCGGTTATCAGTATCAGTAACAGGTACTTGTAGTCTTTCTAGACTTAGAAGTTGCACTCGATTTGGCTGCCCGTAACGTACTCCGGGACTGTCTCCTTCGCAAAGGAGTATCAGAGAAATACGTGAATCTATTGAGATCACTGTATCCTCACTATGCAAGCAGGATGAGAGTTTGTGGACAACTGTCTCGGGCGTTCTTCACTTCTGGTGGTGTTCGTCAAGAGTGTCCGATTTCCCCCTTCCTATTCAATTTTGTCATCAGCGACATTCCGGAGGGTGCACTTCGAGATTACAGTGGGCCTAGAGTTGAGCTTCTTCCAGGCGCTAGACTGACCGATCTAGAGTATGCGGACGACATTGTTTTACTTAGCCCCTCTGCTGAAAACATGCAAACCATGCTGGACTAGGTTGAGCAACCGAGCGCGTTTGTATGGAATGCGCTTCGCACCTTCAAAGTGCAAAGTGTTGCTTCAAGACTGGGGCATTTCCACTCCTACTTTGTTTATTGCAGGTAATCCGCTTGAGACTGTGAACAGTTTCACATACTTGGGTAGCATTATCTCGTCAGCCTGTAATACTGCTGATGAGATATCAGCGAGGATTGTAAAGGCACGAGTTGCCTTTTCCAAACTACGTCATCTGTGGCGTCGGAAAGAGGTCCGGTTGTCACTGAAAGGAAGAGTATATAATGCTTGTGTGCGCTCCATTTTGCTTCATGGTTCGGAAACGTGACCTGTTCACAAAGAAGATATTAACAGACTTGCTGTGTTTGACCATCGTTGTCTCCGCCAATTAGCCCATATTAAGTGGACTAATTGCGTGAGCAATGTGGCCGTTCGCCGACCCGTATTCCGGAACGCTCGGGATGCGCGATCAATTGGTCAACTAATCTCGGTACACAGCTTGAGATGGTCGGGTCACGTAATCCGTATGCCAGCTGAGCGTTTACCATACCCAGCATTATATGCTGAGGCCACCAACAATTGGATAAAAACGTGTGGTGGTCAACCAATAACATGGTCACGAAATATGAAGACCCTGACTGCTCCACTGAACAAAGTGGGTAGGTGTCGCCTGCTTGGATGAAGTCCTCGTGATCACTCAAACCGTTGGTTAGAGACGCTATCCAAGATGGCGGTGTATCGCAACCAATGGCGTACCTGTATTCATACCATTTCCAGTTTTTCCGCATTGTCTCCTTTTAATAATTTTCAACCTTCCTTGTAACGTTTTCTTCTAGGATATTCCACGTCACTGTTGAGGTGAGCGGCGGCCCAAGCCACAGTACATTTTAGCCAGGTTCATGGCTGCTATGTTGAGGATGATCAGGCTACGCCTGGACTGTTTGGTTATATACCTCCACAACTTATTTTGTGAGTTGCCATGATGAATACTCCTTCTGACATCTCGCATTTCTAAAGACTACTCTGATATCCAATGTGTGTGTAATCAATGAATTACAGTACCGCATACAGTAGTACCTGTTGGCTGAATTGCCTGTTGCATCGAAGCCCAGCTGCCGTCAGGATCTTTGAGGTTAGAACCACTGAACAAGTATTCTAAACTAACTTGTGAGACACGCATTACCGCCAGCTTGGTCAGCATCTCGACAGACAACCACCGCGAAAGGTGGGGTATTGCCCGGGTAAATTAAGAACAAATTTGTAACGCACTAACACAGAGTCTGAATCCACAACTGAGCTGCAAATAATGATGACAGTCCGGGATGGAGCTATCCTACCTGTAACTGACAGCTGTGTGGTCCATCTGACATCATACCTGATTTGGTAAAGTGGGATGCCAGACTAAACAATGGTGAGCATGACGTTTAAAACGAGCGTTGGATAAAATTGGTCTATGCTTTGTGAAAAGTTGAAGCATTGTGGAGGTCATAATAAAAACAAGGCAACATCCCCTGTGAAGTCAAACCACTGACGACTGTGACGATTTAGGGTTGCTTTGACTCGTTCCTTTATATCGCCTGTGGTTGAGTGAAGTGCACATTCATTTTGATTTGGTAAATCCACCATTCGTACTGGACCACAACACTCGACGTTACTGTACTGTGCAGTTAGAATACGTCAGCGTCCACTGTGTCAGTATTACTATAGTTGAACATAACCTTCGATGGTTTTTCTGGTTAGCCCACTTTGGAAAGAAGCGAGACATGAATTTAGCTCTTGTTAGGACTAATCAACAAGGCAGTTCTTCGTCCATGAAAAAAAAGGAAACAAGAAGGAGAAAAAGGAGAGGAGGGAACTTAGCTACTAAAAACTAAGGCAACATCAAGCCTAGAACCCAGGCCAGATGACAACGCGAATAATGAGAAGCGTTTTTATACCGTGATCATAGGCCCTGAATGTAGGCATATAATCACACACCTGTGCCTACAGGTCGATAGTGATACAATTTCCAGACGAGGCTAGTTAACAAACGAACACGAAAACAAAGAAGCGCCTTTGAATGTACGCAATATTCATTATGTTGAGCATAAATTGGAGTGAATACGGGTTGATATTTACGTAAAGAACGCAATGACGTACCCGACGTTTGTGACAAGTTATCGCCTGCCGATGTGTGTTCGTGAATATGGTCGGAATCCGATCACGTTCGGGGTAGTCAATCTAATAGAAAACAAGAGTAACTGCTAGACGTGAAGGTTACAATCACTAACAAATATAAGCATGCTGACATTTAACCAGATAAAGGTAGCTTGTATTAGTGTTGCGACAATGACGGAAAAGGATGCAAAAAATAGAGGAAAAACATTAAGCATTGAACAAAAACCAGTTGGAGGAATACGGAAGATCATAATACCAGCGCCACCTGATACAGAAGCCGGAAACGACCTATCGAACCGACCCCCCCATGACATATTGCAAACACGAGTCATGCAGTGTTCACTAGACGGCTGCTTCCAGATGCACCCAACATACACAAAACAGCGTGAAACAATAAACCATGGGTTGACATATAGTGGTGGATTGTCAGGCCGGAGGGGCGAGTATTCAAACTCTCGGCGAAGTACCTCAACGCGGGGAGGCACGTCTACAAACCCTCAACGATCGGATGGCGGACAACGGGGGCAATCGGATGAGTCATCACTCGACCGGATCGGACCAACGGGCGAGACATGGCACGCAAAATAGGATGGACGACCAAATCGGAGGCTCGATTATTCCAACACTCGGAGGAATATCTCGACACGATCGTGGAGGACAGTCAAGCTCACAATGGATAGATGGAGGACAACACGAGCGACCGGACGAGCCATCGCTCAACGGAATCGGACCAACGGACGAAGATTGGCAGGCCGAAACCCCCTGGATAGAAGTAATCGATCACCCACATAAACCAAGCAGAAGTGCACAGGACGCGTGAACGGAAACCTCGGGATGTTGTGGACTAGAATTCTGACTCATAAACGCGAGGGCGCGCGTAGCATGTGAACTAGCGTGTTGGACAATAAAGATTGTGCTTTATTGGACGCCTTTTCGCTACAACATGTAGACCCTGTGAGTCAACAAAGTCTGTGGGACGAAGCAATTACAGTGAAAGGCCAGCAGGGTTCAACGTTCCGAAGGCATGCACGTGACTCTCACTAATGCTAGTACGATGTTCGAACCGACGTGACTAATGTTTCCGAACCTCCAATGTTCAGGTACACACTATGCGAATATTCTCCGTACAGACTGACTAAGTTTTACGACCGTATAGGACCATATTATATACTCGGCCTTTCAAAAAAAAACGGAGATCAGGCGACGTTACGGGTAATGCAATCTAGCATACACCACTAACGATGTGGTTATACAATTTGTGATTTTTGTCCGACAATTCACCAGCACTGACACAACTTCGTAGGTAGGAGAACATTTTAACAGCCGCCGACAGCACAGCACCCAGTGCAAGCTTAAAGATCTGCTATTATATCAACAACACGTCGCAACTAGCAGATGTAAAGATCGTATCAAACTGGCCGACTGCTCGTGCTGCGACATGGTTGTGAACCATGAAGACCTTAACCGCTCCACTGAGTAAACTGCCTAGGGAGCATCCTGATACATAGCCGAGAACGTTCATCGACAAGACAGGGTGACACAATCGACAGTACCTTAGTGCATTGGCTTTGTTTTGTATTACCTCGATGAGATTTTTTAAAATCTTCATTTATTCCTTCCTTATTAACGTCACGGTAAGCGGTTTCTCGAGCCACTGCACGTCTGATTTAGCTCATAATAATTTGCGCATGCAGCCATGTAGACACTGCCATACAGCTCATGATAAAACTGAGTCGATACAGTATTCATATGACCCTCTTGAGTGAGACAAAGCTGGTAAACGAAGATGATTTTCAGGAAGTCGGATCGGTTATCCAGCAAGAGGTGTCCAGGAACACGATGTATGCTTCACACTTGCCCAACGCAATGATTTATTGAGGACGGACGAACTACCTCTGCAACAGAGTACTCACACTTAAATAAATATACTGTTTATTCTTCTGAAACACACGGGACGGAGAAAGAATCGCCAGTTGTCTTATGCATGGAAAACCATGAAAGAATGTCTACAGCCGAAAACCAGGGTGTACAAACGGAGTGTTTATTAATAGAGGTAAATTTGTGTACGATGTGTGACCGTTTCTGTAATAAGCAAGGCTCCGCGTCATCAGCTCTTTAACCAGATCATTCGAATACTGTCTACACCTATGCAATTCAGTCGAAGTAAGTTTGCTACATTTTTTTGATGTTTCAGGGTGAACTATACGCTACACCGATGAGACAAAGGAACAGTTCTATGAGTAAATCTCCGCCTCCATCTGCTCAACACTGGTGAGCTGCCGACTGATTCTTCTATGTGATTTGAATGTACGGGTTGGGTGTGTCTTAAGCAATGGAACTTGCTGTCCCCAGGCCCAACGGCATTGGTGCGATCAATGAAAAAGGTGATCGTCAGTTCCACATGTGCGCAACTCACGAGATGGTTATCACAAACACCCAATTCAAGTAGGATGCCAGGGGTACAACGAAACGGAATCACCCACAAAACGGTCACTATCGATTGCTTGATTACGTAACCTTACAACAGGGTGACATCGGGGAGGTACGTATCATGTGAGAGCGGCGCGGGTTTGAACGTAGCACGGATAACAGGTTGGTCAACATCAAGATATTTATTCACACTTGGGTGCCTAGTTACCGCAGATTAGCCGATTAGCGACGAAGGCTGAATGTTAAGTGGTTGAAGCATTCAAGGAAAATGTATAATCGTTGACACTTTTTGCAATGGTCTCGCAAACTACTACCCCTGATGGAATGTGAAGACATCATTTCGAGCAGATCGCCACAGCAGCCACCGAAACAGTCGGCATCCAGCAACAGAGACAACTACATTGGTTTCGAGACAACGGCGCTGTCCTCTGAAGTTTGATAAAAGAAAAGAATGAGACGTTAGCTATTTCGATAATGAATTCAGGCAATGAAGAATGGAAGATGACACCCTGCAACGCTCGTCGTCAACTCGCCGATCAGCTAAACTGAATCGAAGAGAACTGGTTGAAAAAGCAAGGTGAGTTAATGCACGGTTATGCTGGTCACTGACAATGTACGGAGTGTTAAGATTACTTTGAGATGAGTATTATCCCATCCGTCTGTTCAGTCCGCTAAACGATTAATGGACGGGACACTGGTGTTTGGTGTACACAATCGGAAGACATCTTGCAGACACGGGGCGAGCACATTGAAAACTTGCTACACAGGCAGGCAGCCATTAACTGGATGGTCGTCAGTAACATGACATGATAAGTGATCAAAAAGGTACTTGGTCCAGACTCGGACATTACGCAGGTGTTAAAAGCTACTGGAAAACACTGGAATAGAAAGGTTATGAGTGAATATGAGTTATCACAAGGAGTTTTGAAGCACGGTGATCCAACTTTGGAAGATGCTTTGTTCCGGTTGGCTCAATTCGTTTGGAAGCGGGAAACTGTCCCACAAGAGTCCAAGGATATACCATTATACAAAAATAAGGGAAGACAAGGCATGCAGTTATCGGAGCATCACCTTTCCGAGTTATGCTGGAATGGCTCTGTTGAAATTCTGCCCCATCGACATACTGCCAACGTTTCGGGAAAAGAACTTCCTCAGGAACAATTTGGACTCCAGGCCAATTGCAGTATGAGTGACGCAGTGCTTGCGATCCGCTGAATAACTGAAAAAGGCTGTGGACGAAACCAGTTGCCGGATCTTCTTTGTGCATTACAAAAAGACGTTCAACTCTCTGGACCACAAGACACCATGGGCGATGCTGGGTAGGTTCGTTAATTTAAGTAAAGCGGAGGTGAAGATCGTATGCACTGAGCTCTGATAATCCTGATATTGTTGCTGACGTGAAGCTAAGTTGTGTACTAAACCCAAATTTAATGTATATTTAATTGCAGTACTAAAAATTGCTTTTCTGAACTCGGAGGACGGTATTCAAATGAAATACCACATAGACGGGCGTCTGCTGAATATCAAACATTTGGGTGTCCCAAGTTTGCTACGCAACTCAACCACCCGCAGGTTATAAGTGGCGGATGAGGGTGTGCTATTTGCGCGCGATTGAGATAATGGCTATGGTTCTCGCAATCGTAGCAATCAAACTTGGATTGGATATAAATGCAGGAAAGAGACTTTTTCTTCCAAGTTTATACACTTACACCTAGAATCTTCATCAGTGGGGAGATTGTGGATATCCTTTCAGGCTTTAGCCACCTGACTAGCAGTTTGTCGACCGATCTGTCCGTGGGTCAAGAGCTGAGAACCCGAAGCTACAGCCCCTTTTGGGCAACTTAATAGGCTTATCTGTAGAGCCGAAGTATTGTTTAAATTGTCACACGATAGCAAAACCTGGACATCAAATCAACGAAATGTGCGATGGCTGAGCCGCCTTTGTCAACAATGTTCAAGGCACAACCTACGTATTCAGAGGTCGGGTGGGTTAAAAAACACCAATGTACTATATCTCAGGGCATTGGTGGGGTAAATGAAAACGGTGACCGTCAGCTCCACACGTATACAACTCACGAGACGATTATCACAAGCACCCAATTCCAGCTGGTGGTGAACGACATCATGAAGAGGACCGAGCCTACGTTGGCGCTAGAATGGTATCATTCGTTAGGACGCGTACGTCGGAGGAAGGAGAGACAAATATCGTATCGGCATCTGCAATCAGGTAGGCGAACGTCTGGTCTCTAGAAGTGGTGCTATTCAACTAGATCTTTCGCGGTGTACTAAAGATCTTAGCTCATGGGGGCGATGTAACTGTGAGCACAGTCACTTGAAGCAATGTGATTAAGTAATGTTGACATGATCATTTGGGACTGCAAAGAGTGCGCTGATCGTCTCGGACTGGTAAGTCGTCATTGAATCTGCGGTGAACCTGCTGCGAAAGGGATGGCGAATGCACTGAGTACAACTAAATTAACTCGCCTATATATGTTTTGTTTGTATCTGAGTGAGTGCATTTAATGACGTGGGGCAGTGAAAGCTGTAAAGAAGCTGTCTTGCCAATGACGCTTTACTTTCACTTACAGCTCGGTTGTTTGTTTGCAAGGTTTAGGCACCTTGGTGTTGAATGTTTGTATAAAGGTGTAGCTATTTTTTAATAGTTAGGTCCCTTCCGCTCTGCTTTTTCCATTCTCTTCACACAGAGCTTGCTTTTTTCCTTCACGGCTGTGTGGCAGTTAAGCATCAGTGTGAACCGCTGATGTATTGCTGTCTATGCTGAAGATGAGGTTGAGTTAACTCGATTATATATTTCTCATCTGTATCTGGTGTTTGACAAACCACTGACCTTACTCTTCAGAAATGTTGGTGAAAGTGGTTTGTTACCCTTCGAGTTCCCCAGCTTTGTTGGTGAATTGTATCCTGATGAACTTGTTTGGTTTCTCAGCCCAAATTTAAATTTATATCCACATTAACCCATTAAACTACAGTATCTACTAAGCTGTAACTCACCTTACTCTACATTCTCAATATCTGTTAATCGTTTGATCTCGGTATTTACTATTACAGCGTCTCTCTACTTTTTGTTTCCACGAGATAAAGGTTTCATTCTCACACTGGTCTACTAGTTAGATAATCAGCACTGGTCAGCTACAAGGCAAAGACTTTCAGTCAAACGCTTACCGGTCTACACTAGATAAAAGGCATGCGACTGGAACTGCAATTGGTGGTTGTGATGATGTATGTGTGCAGGGACCACTTGACAGACTACTCCGAAATCAGATGCTATCTATCATGAGAACGGAAACACCACAACCAGCAACCGTTTATCCAATATGATTATGAAACCATTTCAAATGCACAACACACACAGTTTGGTGTAGGAAAGACATGAATGAATGTGAAGTTTCATTGACATGTGCCACAAGTTCCTAGAGGACCACTTCACCACAGATGTTTGTCTGTCCGTGAAACATGCGTGATTAGCTGGTGTATGATAAGTGACGTAACAAAACGGGATTGCAGGGTGATTGCGCTTCCACTGACTCCACCGCGATGGACCTCTGCCTTAATGTTATGCGTGGGAGGTGAGAATTGTTGGAATACCCGGTTTTAACCAGGAACAGCTGAGGAAGCTCGGGTTCGAGCCAGCAACCGTGTAATGAACAGTCGGAATCGTTACCGCCGATTTGGTTGCGAGATCATGTGTTCATCTGTCGAAATGCCCTCACACATCTGCATAAAAAATTTCAGCGTATTGCAAGCTCGTCATGACAGTGCAACTACTAATGATGGAGGACAAAACCTGAATGCTTGGGCAATAACCGGGTTGACAAGCCAAAAGTCTTTCACACAGGAAAGTTACGAAACTCTGAGTCCAAACTTCCATAATGATGGTCTATGGAGCACCGTGGAAATAACTGTCTCGAATGAATCTTCTGTTCCTTTGTTAATGTGATTTCGATTACA